>BOPP01000006.1:2039326-2066719 GCA_017312745.1 Gryllus bimaculatus | reverse complement strand
TCTAATTCTAGAAGCATCGCTTGCAGCTGCCCGAACACGTGTTCAGGCGGCTTTGTTTTCGAAAACATAATTCTTCAGCGCCGTGATCGGCTGCCGGCGACGGGCGAGCTTTTAACAATACCTCTGGGATTTCCGGAAGTGTTGTTGGGAGATTCCTTGCGCGGGCGCGTGATGAATGGCTGACAGGCGGGGTCTGTCTCCGAGCCAAGACGCGGGCGGTCATTGTTTGGCTAATTGCGCGGGAGCTCCCCGGGGGGAGTAGGGATCGGCACCCGCCGAAGGGGTGTGACGGACGAGCGCCGGGCGGGCGGCTTGTCGTAAATAAGTCTGCTGCGGACGGCACGGCGGGCGAGTGGGGCAGCTGGCGACAGCGGTAGTGGGGCGGTGAAAAGAACCCTTTGTTACAGCCCAGTCTTGCGACCTACTTTCTTTCCGTAGAGAAAACTATCTTAATATAATAAAATTAATATAATAAAATTTTGTGACACCACAATATATATATATATATATATATATATATATATATATATATATATGTATAAATTTATTGATAGATATACTGACACTCCCAGCTAAGCACCTACCATCCACTCAAGCAGCTCAGAGGGGATGCAGAATGAATGCTCGTAATGAGCTTTTATAATTTCAGGTAGGAGGATCTTTCGGGTGTGAGAAAGTATACCCAAGACACAGAAGTTAGGTAAAATCAGTGCGCACATTCTGGAAACAATTTGACACACATTATAAAAGCACTGAATTACGAACCATGTAACATATTCAAAACGAAAAAAACAGCTCCCAAAATACATTCTTTAAAATCAGTAAACCATAATATTCAGTTAAACTGTAGTACCCTGAATTGACAAAACCTGTGATGTTCCCAGCACCGTGCACAGATATGCCAGCAAACGTTTGCGAATTACTAAGTTGGAATTTCCTGTCTTCCCTCTTCTTCAAACAAAAAAATTCAAATTAGATTTACATTTCAAGAACAATTACAGCGAATTTAAATACTACCACACTTAACATAATAGTCAACAATTTCCTAAAATCACCATGTTTAGTATTAGAAATATTTTCACTTAATTGTTTTAATTATTCACTAGGAAAGGAAACCTATTAAATAGTTTACAAGGCATTAACTGAACTCTGATTGCTCAATCAATTCATTTCTGTTCCTACTGTAAAATATGGCTCATTTCCCTCACTCTTCGTCTACTTAGAAAATGTTCATAAGTCGTGCGCGTGACCCTATCTATTAACAACTGGCAATTCTTTAATATACGTAAATGACGTGGGAAATGCACTTTAAATATTTGCTGTCATCAAATTGTATGCGGATGATCTCCAAGATCATATCTAAGTGGTCATCCCGTCTCACCTCGTTTCACTCGTACAAAAATTATGAAGATTTGATAAGCGGTGTAACAACTGGGCAGCCGTCTTTAGGCCTTACAATTAAACTAAACAAATCACAGTGCATGGTTATGCAGCTTCGAAATGCACTAGTGAATAAAATCTCATCTTCTCCTTGTGGCCTAATGTTTATATAAATTGACACATTTTCCCTTTGGTGTTCTGAAGTTCAAGAACCTAGGTGTAGTTCGACAACACTCTCAGCTGGAACTCCACGTAGATTCAACCTGCAGTAAGTGTTTGCTTCAATGCACGTCACATGAACGCCTTCGAGCACTTTTACGCAAGTGCACACGTGAGACTAGTGCATCAAATCAGTTATCATGCTACATTTCGACTATTTGCGGACCTTTCCTTGACAACATGAACTTCAATTACAACGTAAACTAACAAGTAGCGCCAGAAAACGCATGCGTAACGTTTTATTTTTTGATCTACGAAAATTACGACCATGTATCCGAAATTTTTGACAAGAATTCGTATGCTAACTTCTAGACAAAGACGGTTCTAAACTCTCTATAATAAAGTTTTAACGGTTCTTCATGCAACCCGCCTCATAAGGGGAGTAAACTACCCCCCCCCCCCCCCCCCTCAATTCCTCTGAACTAAATCGAGCTCGTGAATCAGCCTTGCTTTGTGTTCACGTCACAAGACTTCATGTCAGTAATCATTCACGCATTACAGTCTCCAAGCCTGGAAAAAATACCAGCGAGGCTAAAGCATTTAATACTTTCGGCAAATTCTAGCAATTACCACAATGGGTAGCAATAACGACATATAACACGGCGTACGTCTTCTTCAATCTCAGACTTCTCCACTTCAAGCGCCCGGTCACCGCCCCGTTAAACACCTGTCCTATTTTCTTCCGCCTTCTTTATTTCAGATATTCTACCCCATTCCTCAAAAAAAATTGTCTATCTATTTTCCATTCCTCTGCACACTATATTAGGAGCACATTACTTTTCTGTGTAACCTAATGAAATTGTATTAAATATACAAAAGTAATTAGTGACGTTCCCAGATAAAATAACTTGTAGCTAATCTTTGTACCATCATCAGGATTTCACAACAATATATTGGCATAAACAAAATTGGGATGGTTAACGATAGCTAGCACTGCTTTTGTATTGTTCTGTAATATGCCAGTATTGTGTTTAAATTACTGTTGTTTTAGCTTATAGTGTATGTGCGTTCTCTGGTGTAAAAATTATTGTTATTTTTTGTAAGTGCTACTGTAACTCTAAACGTGCTTTCTGTAACGTTCCCTCCATAAACTTCACTTTTTCGCCTCACTTCTTCTTCGTCCTTTCTTCGCTTTTTTTCTCTTCCCTCTTCCTCACAAACTTTTCATTTTATACTTTTTGAACCCCTCTTCTGTACGTCTTTTCTTTCTCTCTTTACGATACTTCCCTTTCACTACTTCAGTATATACATAGCATCAGTTCCTATTTAATGTTGCGGGGCCCTAAGCTGCCATCCTGATCTAAAGGTTTTTTCTGGTTTCTCAATCGTTAAGGCGTATGCCGGAGGTCTAAGTTTTGTTCTCACAGACGTAATGTACAGCTTGTCCTCCCTCTTAAAATGTTACTACCTAAATGTATGTAAATTCAGTGGTTAAGCGCGGAAGAGCATGCCCTAGTGGCCTGAGCCTCCGCCATTAATAAAGACATTATTATTATTATTATTATTATTATTAACAACAGTGGTCGCGCGCTCGTCGCATTGCCTGCCTCACAAGTCCCGTTACGGGGTATTCTTTACCTGGCTCTCCGCTCGCACGTTGGTCGACTGGTCCGTCTTCCTCCGCTCGGAGACGTCCGCGCCGTGGTCCCACGACCTTGGCCTACTTCGGGGCCCCGCCATCGCCTCACTTCACGGCAGAACTGGCTGCTTTGCGGTGGCGCCTGAAGCGTCGCCCACCACCAGATCCCGGCCGAATGTGCTCCCGAATTCTTTCTTGATACACCCAGCACCGGAATAAAAAAGCTTCTTATCTCTTCCGCTGCTTTTCTCATGCTGCACGCCAACACATATTACTCAGTCCTTACGCGTGTATGATAAACGACGAATTTTTGTCCCTTGCGTCGTCTACACTCACTCATGCGGTTAATTGTATCAGTCCTCCTGCAGTTTCACAGCAACTTAATTATTCACCTCGCAGCCACTATTTCGTTACGTACTCATTTCCTTATAAATCTTCAAAGTTCATCATTATCCTCTTTATTTACAATTCTAAGGTGTAGATTTTATCTTCCATTTTCGTGACTACTTTCTCCACGATCAATTACTACTTGCCTTCACACTCGCCAAGATGTCGTCTACTACTCTTACTCCACGAAACGGGGATCATACAACCCACCTGGTCGACGAATTTTTGAAGAAACCTCTTCCGTAGGGGTAACACCGCACCATAACCCCTACCATCGTCCCCTCGGTCTCGTCGAAAATGCAAGTCCGCTGTGACCACAGCGGCGGGCATACGTTGCGGGGAGGGCGGCGCCATAGCTGCGTGAGTGGTTAGGGTATTTGGTTCATGTACCAAACGCCGAAGTCCATGCAGCGTGTAGAGCGGGATCACGCGGAAACCAGAAGCAAAGATATGGTGCAGAGAGCAGGAGGAAAAGTGAAGTCTCGCACTACAGAAAGTGACAACCGTGACAGAGGTAACTCTTGGCAATGTTACGATCAGGAGGCGTGCGAGTTACGCACGGAGACATCTACGCCGTAATGATTTTCAGCGGAGTTGCTACGATTGCTCGAGAAGGAAGAAATCACCCACAGAATTGTGCAAAAATCATTAATTATTGATTAAACTCGCTAGGTTTATTAGGAGTACAGGAATTCCGTACGAGCGCTGGCGCAGGCTCAAACATTATGGCACTTATTCATTTTTGTAATGTATGGCAGGGAGAACACGGAACGTGATTTTCTTCGGGTACAAAAATGCTCTTTTAAAATTTAAAATGCGAATAAATCGAGGGGAGAATCCTCATAGACACATGGAACGAAGTATTGGCAACTTCGGATGATTATTATGCAAAGTTTACAAATAATTACATTAGTTTATCGGAACTTCATATTAGTAAATTTGTTGGCATGGGCAAGAAGTGAAGCTTTGCCATCATGAGGCAGGTCCTATTATCTTTATTATTCGTACCAATTGATGTCATGCCACATGTCTTTCCATTAAAGTTCTCGGTTACAAAGTAATTTTGAGGTATTTGAAGTGGCACCTTGCCTTTCTGACAGATGTAACAGAGCCACGCAATAATTTCTATGTGCAACTTCAAGGAAAGGGGAAGCTCATCTGTCATATGCAATCACATGTCAAAGCATTTGAACTAAAATTAGGCCTCCTCATCAAACAAGTGAAGGAGGAAAACGTCTGCCATCTCCCCACAAATCAAAATGTGTGGATTCACTAAAAAAATTGCAAAAGGATTCTCCAATTAAGATTTAAAGAGCTTCATCTCCATGAACAGGACATGCAGCTTTTCCATAACCCATTTTCTATTGTCATTGAAAATGTGGTTACAATTTGTGGAATGGATCTGGCTGAACTACAGAATTGTGACTCTCTGAAAGACGCATTGAATTCAAATAGCCTTCCTAATTCCTATGTACTCTCCCCTCTGAGACATAATCATCTCAGGAACCATGCACTCAAAATGGCAACCAAGGCGATGTCTTTATGTTGTTTTCCTCCAAGAATTTCTTAACAGACTTGGCCTGCCCTTGACTTGCCATAGTACGGGGCTCCATCATACACAAAAATGCAATCTCCGTACGGGAAAATAATAAGGGAAAGTAAAAGTTAAAAGTTAACAAATCTACTAGCGGCGGCGGTGGCGGTTTTAGCTACAGCGCGTTATTTACAGCTCTGCTTTAAAGCAACAATGAACGGTTTGTTTTGCATATAATTTTATAACGCAGTAACACCGATAGCGCTGGGAAGCATATGCAAATAGTTCGAAAACTATAGTAAACTACAGTAAATATTAAATACTATAGTATTATATTATTCACCAAATCTGCTCGTTTTAACACCAATTACACGTTATTTTTGCCAGAACATATGCTAAATGCTCATTATCTTATCATATGTAAGATAATTCCCTCAAATTCTCATTACTAATCAATGGCGGCTCTTGCCTTCAAAAGTTGGTGGTTTACAGAATAATGGCATTAAGGGGGGGGGACTCTGATGTTGAAACTGGTATACAATGAATTTATAGTTAAGTTTTAGAAATGCACTATACTTAAAAGTTCACATTTCTCGTCGAGACATTCCCATTTGCACAACTATAAATATCATTATTAAAACTTATAAATAAAGAACATATGTACTTACCTATTTGTAAAAGAAGTCGGCACCCCTTTCCTTTCTCGTAGTAAATTCTGTGATGACTCTTTCATTAAAGTCTGCAATTTGTGTAAGGAAGTCAAGCTCAAAGGAAAGCACGGCAAGAGCTGATATTCTTTCTGCCATTGTATTGCACAGATATGTAACTACCGTGCTCATCGAAAATAAAACAACATTCTACATCAGACAAACATTCTACATCTGGCATGAGCCGTTATTAATCAAAAAACATACGCTCGTTTCTGTCTGAATTCAGCATGCTCACGGGTGAGAGTAAGAATTCCAGAATTTAAGAAAATGTTCAAAGAATACATTTTTACGTCACACACAGTTTTTAACTGTACTTGACGTTATATAAATAAATGAAATAAAACCTCATAGTGATTCCATGTCCATGTCAAATACTGTTATCATTGCTACATGAATACAGGTGAAAACGAGCGTTTTTGGCAAGAATTGATAAGAAAGTATTAGCTTTCGTGTAATGAAATCTATATGCAAACGCAACTCCGCTACAACTTTGGCTATTATCCCTCATTGTGCTCTTCGTGAAGGATTCGACTAACAACCGCAAAAATAGGAAGAACGTGAAATTAAATAACTAAATTTCCCACTAAACGCTAGAAATCGTCCAAAAGTAGTGAAGTTACATTTGTGTCCAGAAGCAAAACAAGGAGCCAGCTTAGCATTCGCTCAAAGGATCAGGGAAACTGGACGAAAAACTAATCGAGAGGGTCATTGACCCAAAAGCTGAGGAACAATACTTGTTCGATTCATATTTAGTCTTTTAGAATTATACTGTCCGAACTACACTACACTAAAACATCAAATGTCATAGGTAAAATTCTAATGGTTATTGTAAATTGTAAAAGTCGATTAATGCAAAAATGATTCTCCATTCAAAGAATCAGGAAATTGCCGTTCCGTCGATGGCCGTTTTCCGAGGGAAACATTTTTCTCGACAAATGCAGGAGGGTGGGAAGTTGCAACTCCGTAATTTCTTTTAAACATGGCCTGAAATGGACTCCCGGTTCTTGTAGAAAGCAAAATGGCTACAGACTGTAGCAGATGCTGATCATTTACACCCAGTCTACCAAGTTTCCAGCTGGCAAATGGCAACTTTCAAAACTACAAAGCAAAGTTCAGCAGTAGTACAGGTATCTTGCAGAGCTGAATATCAGTTGTTGGTTTCGCTCCGAAAACATACTATTTCCCATGCGCCCGATTACCGCTCCCGTTATGCACCGTACTTGTCTTCTCCCTATTTCAAAATTCTATCCCATACCTCAATGCTCTACTCTCTTTTTCCATTCCCTCTCACACCAACTAAATTATTAATACTATTATTTTTCTGTGTATCCTAATGAAATTGTTTAGTAAAATGTACAAATAAATATTAGTGACGTTCTAGATAAAAATATACTTGTAGCTATCTTTGTATCGTCATCATAATCTTTATTACAATTTATTGGCATACACAAAATTGATGTTGAAAAATTATTTACGTCAAAAACAGTTAAAAACTGTGTGTGAAGTGATATGGGGAGAAGTTAATTTAAAGTTACATTTATGTCCAAAAGCAAAATAAGGGGCCATCTCAGCATTTGCTCAAGGATCAGGGAAACTGGACGAAAACCTCATCGAGATAGGGGTCATTGACCCTTATTGTTCCTTAATACTGTCAATATTGTATTTCAAATTACTGGTGTTATTAGCTTATGGTGTATTGTGCTTCTCTGGTGTTAAAATTATTTTATATTTATGTAAAGTGCTAATGTAAGTTAAACGTAGCTTTCTGTAATGTTCCTCGAATAATGTCAGTTTTTTCGCCTACTTCTTCTCCTCCATTTCTTTCGCTTCTTCTCTCTTCCCTCTCTCTCACAAATTTGTCCATTTTTACTTTATGATCCCTTCCCCTGTACGTCTTTCTCTTCTCTTTCTCTACTATGTATAACATATTCACTTCTATTAAAGTTCGGCCCTAAGCCGCCATCCTGATTGAGGTTTTTCTGAGTTTACTCAATCGCTTAAAGCGTACGCCGGGATGGTCCCTAGTTTTGTACTCCGAGACGTAAATGTACAGCTTGTCCTCCCCTCTTAAACTGTTACTATTCTGTATATGTGTAAATTCAGTGGTTAGGTCAAAGAGCAGGCCCTATGGCCTGAGCCTCGCCACTTGCCAGTAGTTAAGGCATTATTATTATTATTATTATTATTATTATTATTATTATTATTATTATTATTATTATATCCCCCTGAACATCCTTGGGTGACACTGAATTTACGATACCGACATATACCTTGCATTTTCAGCATTTTCAAGTGACCTATGCGTGCAGATATGGCGTGCTTCCACTCACCTTCTAAGCCCTATCAAATGGCAAATGTTGCTGTTCTGCACGTCAAACGAGCACCTTCAGAAAATTAGGGAGGAGATCATAATATTAGAGTAGGACAGGTTATTTTCTTTAAGGAGTGCACCCAGTGAAGACCACAAAGTTTTTCTGTATGTTTGAAAAAAAGAAGCTTTTTACTCCTTAGAATTTTCAAAACGGAAAGAAAATGTAAAATTTTCTAATTAGACAATATTTATTTCACAATATATTAATATAATACATAAGTAGGTGTAAGATATATCTTTTTGTTTTATGAAAAAATAATCTTCAAGTTTATTATTTTATTCAACGTTTTCATATGATTCAACTTATACAATTTATGTTAGAGAGAAATATAAAATTATTTACAGCTTAAAAGTAATACTTATAATTACACATAACAAAATTATTTCAAATGAGTAACTTACAAATAACCTGATGGTTTTGCAGCACCACTAACCTTCTTTGTACAATGAAACTCCAATGTTTTTGAGGAAATGAATTTGCACTCACAATTATGATCAACTGATGACATTGACACTCGTAGTGAATTCTGCTTTTTGAAAAATATGTTTTAATTTTCATGTTTGATGTTTTTCAGATGCAATGCATTCAACAATGTGGACTTTCATTTATGTGTACCAGATATTTTCAGCACGCTTTTCTCAAAATCACTAATTCTGTTCCTAATAATGTGGATAATTAATGTAAATGCATTTATAATGTTTCTTACCAAAGTGAGAAGATAAAAAGAACAAACATTTAATTTGTTATTAGGAGTTACACTGCACTTCACAGAATGTAATTGCACAAATATTCACAAACAAGCACTTAACTTCACCATGGCTTTAAAACAATTTGTATTTTGCTGTTGGGAGTTTTCTGCATTTTCACACTCACCTTACATACCTCAGCAGTCAAGATTAGCTTTTGAGTTATAAGCTTCCGGTAAAATGCAATGATTATTGATTAGTATTTCAGTAGCATTTCTATAAATTCACTAACACGTTCTTTAGAATTAAATTTATTCTTAAAAAATGTATCACACTTTTTATACTACATCTACCTTTTATCATTACACACTACACACTTATGTTCTAAAAACGTTTGGCAACATGTATTTACTACCAATCAGACAACTGTCAAGTATCGTGCACAATTTAGCCAGATGTCCAAATGGTTGTAATATTGTTCCCATGCCCATTAGATTTCAAAGAAGGTTAAAATATTTCAGTCAGTAAGCAATTCCATTTAGGAATATTCACTGAAATATTGGCATTTGACAGTTCTAGCACGATTAACTTCAAAATTCGAAAGATCCAAGGAGACGTTTGTGAATCTGTAACGATCCGCCATTGGACAATTGCGAATTTTTAGATCTGCCAAATACCGTACTACTACGGCGTGTGGCCCATTTCTTGCATCACTTGAGATCTCAACAGTCTTGCAGTGTCTCGCAACGGCCACTCCATTCTTGTTAGCGGTTTGGGAACTCGCGGCAGCTTTGAGAGCAGGGATTGCGGGTGAGAGTTCATGACCTCCACTTTCATTCTCACACGTTTTCACGCCTCTTTCAAACGCAACGCTTATTTCGTTATTGATGACTGTTAATTCACACTCATTTTCACATTTCACTCATTCCGTCCATTTTCTCGCCAACGTAGCGGGGGGAGCGGAGCTTCTTGGGCGGTAGGGTCCATGAGTATCTGCCATTAGTCGATTTACAAAAAGGGTTTTAGTGTATACTGGATGTCGTGCAAAGGAATCCAGGCTGCGAATTGGCAATTTTTTCACGGGGGGCAGCTTAAGGGAAACGAAGATAATCTTCGCTTACGCAGCACAGTGTGAATACACGATTGTTTTTCAAGAAAATGCTCATTGGAAAGTTTTATTTTCCAATTTGCTTGATTTGGAAATCGTAAACGATGCCCCAACATGTGAATTGTGTCTTGGACAGGGGCGTATTAATAGTTTCCCAGAAGGGGACATCAAGCTCTCTGGGAGGGGTGGGTGGATCCCCGGCATCCCCTCCCCGTCAATTCGCACGCGCGCCCCTAGCCGGGGGTGGGGGTGGGGTGGGGCGGTGGCAACGGTCGTGCGGGCTGGGCAGAGGCGTAGCTACGGGTTCTCGGGGGCCCCGGTGCACAAAGTCCAAATGGGGCCCTCGCTGCCATAGCCATCTTTCCAGACGGTCGGCGGGCGTCCTCTGTGGGGTCCCAGTTGCACCGGCCTAGCTACGCCCCTGGGGCCGGCGCGCGGGCGCTCAGAGCTTGCCCGAGTAGTGCGAGCCCACGTGCGAGGGCGGGCCGCGGTGGTGCGGGTGCGAGAGCGTCGCCGCCTTGTGCGAGCCCGAGTAGCGGCTGCCCGGGCGCGAGTGCACGATGGCGTAGTGGTCGCTGTTGGTGGAGATGGAGCGCGTCGAGTTCATTGTGGAGCCGCCCGATGTGTAGCCGGGCTTCCCGTTCAGCGAGTACCTGCCGGCAGACACCGCGGATGTTAGTGCGTAACTGGCATCATGGAAGACAAAATGTTTAGCAAGGAAAGAACGTACGTCAATATTATAAGAATTACACATATATAGCATGAGTCATTTCAGGTGAAAAAAATAATGAGTTCCTCGGAATATTTCTAGCAATAAATTATTCCTTTACTTGTTTGTCCTCAAAACATGGTTTCCCTTAGATTTTTTGATGTAATTTTTCTATTTTGTCGCAACCAGTTGTCACGAAAACTTTGGGTTATATGTATAAGACTTGAAGCACTCAAGCAAACAGCGATTGCAATACAAGTCTGACAGCCAGCTGACGCGAACGAACGGCCGGGCACGACAGAGCTGTGGTATTTAGCATCCAAATTCCGTCAATTCAATAATTTCCTTTTTTAATTGAATTAAAACAATTATATTTTTTTCTTCAGCAACACTTAAACATATTCTCATTGCTTAATTGACGTACTTTAAGCACAAACTTCGGGTGTTTGGAATTGAGGTCTAGAATTTAGGCAAAGTAGACGTTGACGACAAAGAAGACGTTGCAGACAAAGAGAAAACAAGAAACTGTTGTGGAGTAGCGAAGAATTTCTAAGAAAAATGGCATAAACATTTGTTAATTTATTTGAAGAAAACCCCGCCTGAAATGACTCGCTCTGTTCATTTGAAGTATTATTATGATTGTATGTAGATCGTAGCAAAACATTTTTTCAATGGCATATTTTCAGTCTTCAATTCAAAATAAACTACAAAATAAAGTCCGGTAACACGTTTGTTATTTTATTGCATAAAAACTGTAAACAATACAAGTTTCATATGCATATGATATAAAAGAGAAACTCGAGGCTTTTTTGATGCTACAGCAAATGCTCGTAGTTCCCAGATTCGCCATAGTTGGCGCTTTAAAAGATTACGACTTCTGGCGAGCGCACTTTCTGTGTTCTAGAATTTTACAAAAATGAGAGTGCTACAGATGTGCAACGAAAGTTGAAAACTTGGTATAGCAAAAAAGCACCAAACAGGAAGGTTTTTTTTTTCGCATGGAATGACAAATTTGTAAGTTCTGCCTGCTAAGAAAAGAAGTGGCCGTCCTAGATCGAGGAGAGGCCGTTCATTCATTATTTGAGAAAAGTGATGTTTTTTTCTTTTTAGTTTGTAGATACTGGATTTTAGGCTCCAGGAATCATTAATCTAACTAAAGATATTCACAAATGTCTAGTTTAAAAGAGTGCTTATGTGCAATTGGTCCCAGTACATAGAACTGCACAGAACGCGTTTTTAAAAGAATGTTGGTTACTGCAGTTTTGGCACGGAGCAGCTATCAAACGGCCCCCGCACGAGCTACTTGTCCTACAAGTCCGACGCTCCTGCGAGCACTGGCAACTTCCCCTGACTCCGCTCTCATTTCCCCTCCAACTCCAGAAAAAGGCATTGTCAAACGAGGCGAGATGGTGCTGCAGAGGGTAAAAATGTGCCAAACTCCGTTCCTTGAGATATTCTATTGCCGATTATAAGAACTTTGCTGTTTCTAACTAGCACATCTGGGTTCAAATAAAAGCAAAATTCTTATACCTGTCAATAGGATACACGTTCGAACCCCATGTGGTACAGTCTCGCCCCCTTTGATGGTATGTAGATGCAAGCTGAAGTGGCGTGAGGTGGGGAATAGTGGCTTATACGTAAATATATTTGCCAGATGTGTTCTATCAATGAACCGATATGTGTATTTGTATTAAGTTTGTTCTCTTTATTACTTATTACTATTTCCTTTTTTAATTCTGCCTTATATAATCAGTTTTTCTAAGTGAGAGGAATACTATGTTTGTATGGCAAATTCTTTCCTACTTTTCTTTTTCTGTTGTTTTATTGAATCATTAACTTATTTATTACATTAAAAAATCTCGCTTACGAGCGTCGCAAGGCGTTTTGTCTGTTAAAGTTTCTAACCTGAACAAAAGATGTTAATTAAATTGTTTTACACTCTTTAGTAAACAGAGTACAAAATCAAAATACTATCAATTCAAAGTGTTTAATTTTACTCTCAGTTGAAAAATTAAAATCTGACTGATGCGTTATTTCATTTAAATAATAATTACTTTAGTAGAGGAAATGGGAATTAATACATTTAGGAAAATATCTGACAATTGACTTCTCCAAGATAGTGTTATGAGCTAGGTGTCCAGTGAAGTAACGCCAACCCGAAGCAATTTGCACCACCCTCACTTTTAAACCTCGCGCCAGTCGCTGTGGACGCGGTACTCCGCAACGCTAGCAAGTTCGTCTCTTTGACACGCGTATATTAGAAAGCACGGGCTCTCGCGTCCCGCAGGAAGGGCGGCGGCGGCGGCCGCCGGGGAGCCACTCACCTGCTGCCGTACTGCGAGCCGTGCCAGCTGCGGTAGGGGTCGTACTCCTCGATGATGCTGGGCTCCTTCTCGATGACCTCGGTGCGCGCGCACGAGCACGTCATGGCGGAGCACAGGAAGATGTTGATGATGAGCATGATGAGGAACATGACGCCGAACGCGATGCACAGGTACAGCAGCCAGGGCGGGTGCACGCCCTCCGCGCACAGCTCACGCACGGCTACACACACACACAGCACGCATTGCATTTTCTCTTATTTATTTCATTCGTAATACGAGTTTTTATTTAATGGCGCACTCCAGGGTGGGGGTTGGAAGGGACTTCAGCTCTTCCCCAGAAGCATGGCACATATATTTAAAAAAAAATAGTTTTTACTAACTTTCTATAGTAACTATAATTCAATACCTCAATTGAATACATGAACAAATAAAAGTAAATTTTAAATTGAGCATAACTGAAAAATTCTTTATAAGAAAACATATCTACTAAAAACCACCTTATACAAATCCTGGATGCGCCACTATTATTAAGGTATTAAAAATTTAAATAAGTATTCGTTAATTCCATGTAAAAACAATTAAATGCTAAGATGACATTCAGAAATTACGCATTATGTATCAAATTCGAAAAAGAAATATTTTTTCGTAGTACGGTTTATGGTAGAGCGAATGTTGTTAGGAATGTGGTACAAAAAAGAATGAGAAAGAGTTATAAGAAGGAGGAGGCGAAGGAGGAGGAAGAGGAAGAAGAAGAAGAAGAAGAAGAAGAAGAAGAACAGGAATTAATTTCTTCGTCCACCTAATTTCCTTGTAGAAAAGTAGAGCAAAAGGAGGAAGGGAAAGAGGAAAGGGCAAAAGGGAAGGAGAAAAGCAAAAAGCGAAAGGGAAAAGCAGGAAAGTCAAGGAAATGAGAGAATGATTAAAATAAATCGAGAAGACGAGGAATAGAAGAAACGTTAAGGCGGAATGGATCACAGGAAGGGGAAGGATGGAAGGGCTGCGAAAGAAGAGGAAGATGGAGAACCTGGGAAGACTAAAGCCTTCCCGCTTTGTGCGAAAGCAGTGTCTGCAGCACTCACTGGGCTCGTCGCCGGGCTGCAGCACGAAGACGCTGGTGGAGGCCATGAGCACGCCCTCCTCCGCCGACGCCTCCTGGTACACGTCCTTGGCCAGCGCCCGCGCCTGCGCCGACGGCAGCCGCTCCACGTCCGGCGCGTCGCAGTTCACCTCCGGGCACCGCCCTGCGCCCCACCGCAAACATTATAAGGGGTCTGGGGCATTTCTGGACAAGCAGGTTCTACGAGGCGCTTCCAGAAAGGAAGCTACCCAATGGGGTCAAGAAAAAGTTTCGTGGAATACAGCCTGTGCCTATAGCCGAACAGCTTAACCAAGGTCCTTGAAATCAAGAATGTCACGGATTAATCAACTCGAAATACCGCGGGCCCCTGGATGGGTGGCGTTTGGGAACCCTGGATACTAATGACGCTGAGCTCCTGGTCTATTTTGATAAAGGGCTTACGATTTGTCTTGACTTGACGTATGACTAAGTCCAAGGAGAATTTCTCCACGTTCAATGTCAAAAAACCCTTTGGTTCGTAAGTAACAGATTTTTTTAAAAAGTGTTCGACCGTCCACTCTGTAGTATGGACCTCGACCCCCGCGACTTCCTTATTTTCTTACACATTAAGAAATCCCTGAAAAACCAATGCAGACTTGCATATGGCTATCAAACATCGGTACCTATCCCACGCGGCCGACTGGTACATAGTGATAAATTGTTTATTCCACAGTATGACAATGTCTCAATTCTGGTATTGATTATTTGGAAATTAGTGCAACATGTGCTGTATCTGCTAACATTTTTCAAGACACCAAAGTTTAAAAGTATCTGAAAGTTTTTTTTTCATGAAACTGTGTTTACTTTTTGTTGCAAATTACTTTCTGGATGCGCCTCGAATATTCATGACATGTTTATAAACATGTAAAATATTGTTTTAACTTTTTCAACAATATTTTTTTTAATTAATTATGGAAATTACTTTAAATCGGATTATAAAAGTGACGGAACACGCAGAGGCGGAGGTCTGGACGTACCTTTGCAGACCCCAATGTCGCATTGGAAGTGCAGCTCGTTGCTCTCTGGCAGCCGAAACATGGACTGCAAGATGGCGTCCGCGGCGCCGGTCTTCTCGTCGTAGCGGAAGGGCGAGATAACGTCCTTGTTGATTGGGCACCTGCGCAAGTGAAAAACGCTCACTCAGAATGTGTCACGTTACGTTTATTATTTTCGTAACAACTGAATGTGACCTACGGGGGAGAAGGCTAAACACATGTTATTTTGAATCCTACATTTTTACTATACTTATTTGAGTGATGAATAATAGTACCAAAAAAACGTGGATATCAAGATTTAAAAACTGGAAATTTTCGTTCCCGAGTAATAAAATCTTATTTGTAGAATTACGTTTTTTCATAGTTGTGCAAACGAAATAGCAACCATGTTCCCGGTTCATGAACTACAACTAGAAGCAAAAGGAGAGCTCAACAAAACTTGGTGAAGGTACCAGAAGTAAAACAAGGGACATCTCCGCATCTGTTCAACGGATGAAAGGAAACAGTACGACAACCTGACAGAAACGCTATTTCAAATCGAATGATCCTTTTTCAGATATCCTCCTTTTTGACATAAATTCCTATTAAAACGTTGGGCGATTGACATTCGATCACCTGGGGCATGGTATCCAATCAGAAGCTTCGTTACTACTTAAATTGTAATATTGAAGCTTCTGATTGGATAACCGCGTTTCAGTTGCGCGTCCAAGCCAATTCACCATACCCATTAATCAGCCAATTGGCTCAACGTTTCAATCGAGTGTAGATATATCTTACCTGTATTACTGAACATAGAGGTACACACCCGTGCCATTCATTCGCGTATACTATCAAGTATATCAAGAACATCAAGTTTAATTTCACACAAAGTTGCAGATTCTGCCAGTCTCTGATCAAGTGGGGTAGTATTGAGAATCGCCGGGCCAGAAAATGTGCAATAGAATGTACAAGATCTCATCTTCAAAATTCCACGTTTTAAGGCTCTAGCACTTTTGTGTAGAAGTTGTCGTTATTACTATTATTATTATTATTATTATTATTATTATTATTATTATGTCTAGTGTCCAGTCTCGACGCAGTTAGTTGTCAAGAGGACCGCCATCAGGTAGCATCACCGCGTACGCACCTCTTGCCACTCGCTCCTGCGTCACTAGCAGCCAGAATTGGGACGAACTTAGGACAGGGTAAGGGTTTAGAACGCGTCACAGGAGTTGCACTAGGCCCTGTAAAGTAGACAAACTCGTTTTGTTTGGAATAAAATTCACATGAGTGTCCGGGAAACGAACTCAGACCTAGTTGATGAAAGGAGCGTTGCGAAATTTGCCTGGTCAGACGGAAGAGCGAGCCTGATGGCCCGAGTCTCGCCACGTAAAATAAGGCATCAGTTCATTTCAATTCAATTCAATACTTGGTGAAAGGCGAGCGATTTTGCTCTGTGCCACGAGCGGCGTTAATTAACTATATACATTTTAACAATACTGCCCGAGTGATGGGGATTGCATTTGACATGAATATTTAGACGCATTTTGTCAAATAATCCTTAAAATTTTTAAAGTCAAAGTGCAATTTATCACTTCTCCGTGAAATTCTTTCGTTAGAGACCTTATTTACAAAGATTGGTTGAGTGTGGGAACCACAAAACTCCTCTATACTACTGAAATAATACAAACGATGAGTGACAGTAAGGCTGTCTAAAAAAAGTGACTGACTCACGTACGTAGTAAAAGTGATTTTACTTTGCCAGTCATTGATTAATTAGTGATTTCGGGCGCGTCAACTGGTAAGGTCATTAGTCCCGTAAGTGTATGCGTGTTTTTATCTCGAGAGGTGGCGGTGTAATTTTCGAAAGAAAAAAACGAACAATGCACGAAAATAGGATTAACAACATGTTGTTTACCGTCCCTTATTACATAGGTGGAGAAAATTCAAAGAAAAATATGGTGCGGTTATTCAGAAAAAAATCGTAAATTTCAAACGTTAATTAAGCACAAACTTCTACTCCTATTTTTCAAACAATTGCACATGACTTTTTTAAAGAGCTAATTTTGTACAATAGACTTTGAGGCAAAAATTTGTATCTTCCAATTTTGTCATTGAATTATTACTTTGCTATTTTCAAAATACCGAGCAATACCCGAAAATGAGAATAGGCCCAGATTTTTCTCTCTTATTTCATAAGCAGAGAAAATTTAAAGCAAAATTTGGAGCCGTTTTTGAGAAAAAAAGTGTCTATTTCAAACCAAATTATGCAAAAACTACTGGGGTTTTTTAATAAAATGTACATGACCTTTTTCAGAGATATAATTGTGTACAAGAGACTTTGTTTGAGGCAAACATTTCTATCTTCAATTTTCTAGTGTTAAAGTTTTTTTTTTGTTTTGCAATTTTCGAAAAATTTTGGAATTCAACGAAATTAAGACCTGAACCAGTCCTTCGCACTATTCAACAACCAAAGTTAATCAACATTTTGAAGTCATTTATTTGAACATTTTGAAAATGTCGAATTTTGAAAATGACGATTTTTTTCTATGTTCAGCAACTGGATCAGCACTTTTTCGTTACCCGGCATTTTTGTGTCGAAAATTCGCTGTTTTCCTGTGCACGATTACAATACTTTCCCTTGTTACGTTAGTAAGTGCGAGAAAGTAAAAATTATCAAAATCCAGAACATTATAAAAGTCGAAATGATTTAATTTCCGTTATTTGTTGTAAAAACAATCATACGTTTTTTCACCGTTATACGTACTTTTATCTCAACAAACAACTACTCAACAAACATTTTACTACATCAATGCGTGATTATCTTAACGATGAAGGTTGAATAGATTCATTTCACGAACATACTAAGAGATAACATAATTAACTGATCTTATTTTGGTTTATTTTGAATTGGTCTTACTTTGAGTATTGAACTTGCGATTTTGATTTCGACTCGTTAAAAATCGCATCTTATTGAGTAAGATGAACGGAGGGGGAAAAAGAAACCAAAGACATCGTAGAAAAAATACTCCATTCTTATGTAGTGTGAGTTTTGTTAGTTCTACTCCGGAGAATCTCTTTTGTAAAACTCAATAAATTGTTTTCCAAATAATCTCATATAGAAGGTTGATTTTATATAATCAATACGATGTCAATTGTTACATGTTCGAGAAATTAACTCGTTTCAGATGTAACGATCCACAATGCAAGGCATATGATGTGATAATTTCTGTGACATGGAAGAAATCTGTAAGAATGTTACAAACCTTCGTGCAAAAATAAAGGCAAAAGTAAGCAGGGTGCAGTTTTTCTTATCAATGTTTACCAAACTGGCAAACGTGAATTATAACATTCTATCTGGGCATTTTTCCGAGTTATATTTCTAGATGTAAGTGGAATGGAAATTTAGTTATGTAATCAGGAATTCCTAACAAATCTAAAGCTTATTTGACGGTGCTAATAGTATCGATAATGACGTAAGTTGGTGTTTTGTATTACACAGGAGCGAGTCTTTGTTAGTAAATGTTGCCAACAACGTTCGCTGCTTTTATTAACAATCCAACAATGTGATAAGAGGAGTTGGGATCAAGAATAATTCGAAAAACGTGTGGATAGAAACTAGCTTAATATTTTTATTTTACAATACATTTTCGAATTTATTGACGTTATTTATATTTCTAATTTAACATTTTAATTTTAAACAAAATTAATAATTGCAATTGCTAGCTTGTGCATTAGTAATTGGAAAGTATATTTAAATTTCATGAAATTTATGTATGAAAGTATTCACGCTTCGTTTTTTTCGTTCACGCCTTTTAATGGGAGACTTTCTTCCCTATCAATATTATATTAATTTACCTACATTGAATATCTGCACAATGTTTTTGAAATTGAAAAATCTCATAAAATAATTAAACACCAAAAGTTTCTTACCCTCGGTCATCGATGAGCTGGACAGTGTTGTTCTTATTGTTGAATGCGAAACATCTCTTGACACGAATGCCGTAAGTTCCTGAAACATACATTATGAATTGAAGTTATTTTCAAGGTGATATTGAATATTTCTTTTGAGTTGTGTGTCTAATTGAAGGTGTAAAGTTGAAAATTTATTGAACATTTTTACTGCAACATTGAAATAGTGAGGTGACGAAGCTGTTTTGTATGCAAGTGAGGTTATATTTCTAGTGCAAACTTAACGAATCAAGATGATTATTTTCAGTGTTATTAAAAACAAATTTTTGAATGCGCCGGGACAATTATAACTTTGGATTACTCTTGTATAATGAACTTGAAGAGTTTTCATAATTTAAATCGCTGTTTTCAATCGTTTTATTCTCTACACTGTAAACATACTAGTTTATTTTTGAAATTTGACATCATTATTGACTCGCGATTCTTAATAGAAATAGCATTTTATATAACCACATTTTTTTATAATTCTGTACAATTTATTTTGTGTTTTGTAGAGCGGGCAGGAAAGCAAAATGTGTGTAAGATTATTGTACTTAAATGTTTTTTGGATGGAAAATGGATTTTGACAAGCTATTTGGTAACAGCATAGCATTTGTTTCTATATTGAAGTATTCAGAACCGAAGCTCTAATGTATATGTAATTTTTAGTGTAACTACTGAAACCTTCGTAACTTGTTGGCATTATAAAGCGTTTGCTGCTTGTTCTGTACTCTCAATAGATGTTATTTGAAATATAGGTAAACAGCACAACTAATAACCAAATAGTTTTGTTACAAGTGTACCACAGTAATTGTGTGGCCTAAGTGAAAGAGATTTTGTGATATAAGTAGGATTTCTAGTTGTAGACCTTTCACTACATGGAAACGTATTGCCTTTTTTGCAGAGCGTTGCCTGTAGTAAGTGTTGCGGAGAAATTTCCGGTTGTGTGATTGTATTCGCAAGGATTTTTGCACAGCGGAACTCCAACCAGAAAGGAAAACGAATAGAAGGTTGGTAAATGTCATAGAATGTGTCAGTAAAATATAAGTGTAATCTACTTAAAATATAAGAATGTGATCTTATCAAATATGTTAATAAAACATAAAAAAAGTTTTATAAACAAAGAACAAAAATAGCTGAATCTCAGTTAAGTTGGGTGATTGACAACGTACTGTTTTCAACTCTTTCACGAGAGGTAGGTCGCCTATCGAAAATCAAAGAGTGAAAATATAAGAATGGCAAAGGAAGCAGTGAGAGCAAACTATTTTGAAAACATTTCTTATTATCACTTTACACCAATCATTTTAAATATTTGATTGGATACTGAAGGATAAGGACGAATTAAAGAAGCTGGATTAGGTCACGAATCCATAAAGATTTTTGTCCTTTCGTTAGTTCTGAACAGTAGCATGAAAAGAGAAATACGTACTAGGCATCAGTGTCAAGGCATTAAACAGACCTCGTACTTATCAGTTGATTTTTAACTGTACTCCGAATAAAACGTAAGGCGAATATCTGCGATCAATATCAAATATTAAGTTGTAACAAAGCTGCCGATTGCATAACCGCGTTCTAGCTGATAGAAAGTCAATTAGCTGAACGTTTTAAACTGAGTATACAACTTGGACGGGAAAATGCTAAAACATTAGTTTTAAATGGGACGCCGGTCAACATCAAAATGTTATCTCAGATTACGTTTCGATAAGTAACAAATCCCTGTAACCGTCTTACTATCAAGTTACATTCATGAAATTTGAGTAACAAACTGGTAAATATCACAAAAATCAATTCATGTACTCATTTTATCTGATAGTTGTGATATGGATTTGGGTACTTAGTAATTTCCTTTAAAGTCCAAGAATATACTTCCCCCCAATAGTATATCACACAGTTTTTAACTGTTCTTTACGTTAAATAAAATAAGTTGTATTGGCATGCCATTAAAATTCAAACCTTGTCATCGCGTAATCGTAAACCCAATAAAACGCTCAAATTGTGGCTGTTATTGATCTATGTATTGTGTATTGGGCATTTTGGATCCATAGTCCAGCTATGCCAGCCAACTACCTCACGCCTGGGATATGCGCTATTTTATTTATGAAATAAATTAGTGTAATTGCACATTGAAAATATATTTCGGTACCAGCAGCGTATAAGCGACTGACAGTTCTCTCGCCACGTGCTGACGTACGTCATGTGGCCTGCTCTGAATTAATCACATAGCGAAGATTTGTTTACTTTCTTGCAGCCAGCGTTCAGCGTTGCCGCTCATTGACTCCACGCAGTCGCGGAGGCGATAAGGTTCCGCTGTGGCGAAGTTTATAAACATGATATCAAGAAGTGTCAATAATTGTTAATGTTTTGAGGTTTCATTTATCTGTTGTTTAAATGGTGCCATGTGCGCAACAGCGCGACGAACAGTCAGTCGCTTATACGCTGCCGGAACTGTATACTACTCCCTTTTCCACACATACAGCGACATATTAGGGAGTTTGAGCACCCTCGAATGTCAAAGCACTATCGGTCTTCTGCGCATGCGCAGCTCGTTTCGCATCACTTTTGTGTATCTGCGCATGCGCAAAAGATCGATAGTGCTGTCCGCTATGGCGTGCACAAACTCCCTATTAATAATTCTGAAACGGAAAGTACAACTCAATTGAGTTCTACTTTTCATTAAATTGTGAAAAAAATGATTGCGAAATCACTTATAATATTCTGAATCATAATTAGTAATGTGATGGTAACGATTTAATATTATTAATTTATTTTAATAATGCTTGTCATGCCTTTCAAAACTAAGAAGGCTTTGAAAGTTTTGAACATAATATGAATGTTATCTCCTATAATTTAAATAATTTATATTAAATGCTTGATAAAAATTATATTGATGATATTATGCCAAATGATATTAAAAGTAACGATACTTGCAAGTCGATAATAAGGAACTTTAGATATTGTTCTATTCTTGGTATCGATTCAGTATGGTATTGAAATCCATGGTGGAAATCAACTATATATGAAATCCGAGGGAGTTATTGTAACATTTCCAATACCGTACGTTTGATTGTGTATCACAGCAGACTGCAAAATCCCCAAAACTAGTACAAGACCTCTCCAAGAGCAGCACAAAAAAGTCTTTCCGACTAGTACACCCCTCATTGAATCAAGTACCGCAATTTGCACAGTGTGAAGAACAATATGCTGTGTAACATGAACCATTTATTGAGCCATTGCGCATGCGTGAATGTTACGATAGAGTTAATCCCAAAATTATTGTGTGTACTCGTAATTATGTGATTGCAAGTCGTACCTTGTACGATATGTCACGTGACGCCTAAGCGAGAACTATCTCGTTTAAGAAGTTTGTTCCCATATGTGGCTACATTATAATAATGCCACTTAACATTGGTGGGCTGCTCTCGTCGGACGAAAGCGAATCAAGAGAATGAGTCATTACGGGAATTTTGCGTTAGCGGCACTACATACTTCCATTTATCGCAGATTTAGAATGATCCTGTTGCAAAACGCTTTTCATATTTCAAGCAATGCATGTCACGAACGAGTAGTTGCTTCCAAAGTGCGTGATGATACGTTAAGAACGTCGTTTTCTGATAAGCTGTGCAGCAACCCTCTGCCCACGTCCGCATCCCTGCAAGTCGCCCCGCTGCCGAGGCGGAGTGGGAGCGGAGGCAGAGGCGGCGGGGGCGCGAAAGACGTTGGGTAACGCTCGCCGGCGCTTCCCGCGCTCGCATAACGGCCATAAAGGCGTCGCGACGCCGTAACACGCCCCCCTCCGCACCCCTCCTCTTCTCGCCACACGCGCGAGGCCGACAACTCATCCCCGATCACGCAGTGCTCTGGCCCCTCCTCTGCTATTTCATTTTCTTTCGTCAGAGCAATAACGTGACGTGTGAGGAAAATGTATAATCTGCGTAAGTTGTTTGAGCTCCAGGAGCCCTATTTCACACTTTTACTGAACATTAGTTAAATGGCGAATAAAAGTATCATCAAAGCATGGTTATAAAATTTGAAAACTGCAAATTTTTGCTCCAGAGTAATAGAAACTTATTTGCTGAGGTAAACGACGTACATAATTAATTTTTATATAGTTGTGCTACCAAAATAGTAATCCATGCCTCGGGCATCTCAACATTTGCTCAGCTGATCAAAGAAACTGGACGAAAAACCTGATCGAGGTGGAAGACATTGACCCAGAAGCTGAAGTACATTACTTGTTACAGGCATAGCCTTTGCCAGGCATAGCCATACGCTGCTGGCATAAATGATAACCGATACATTCATTACTATTTTTTAAGTTAATATTACTTCCTTTTTTTGAATCTTTGTTTGTGTAGAAACAGTTATGTCATTTGGCAATGAGTTGTGAAGTAACGTACACGTATTATACGTGGATTTTGAGAGATGTTGGAAAGGACTGTTGCTGTTGTATCCATTCTGCTTTTAAATTGCTTCTTAGCGTTATCTTCAGCGGTTTCGATGCTGTAATGATTAGTATATAAGACTGTTGTAATCACAGTTCGCGGAATCGAAGCAGTAGATTCGATGATATAGGTTAACGTGTGGTTTATCTTTAATGATGGAATATATATGACTTTGTTTTATGTAACAAATAATACATTTCGTATTGTACTATTTGTTTTAAAATTTAGCTACCAATGAACGACGTAGCTCTTGAGCTCTTTAAAAAAGAGAGAAAGATCTTAGTCAGGGATAGAAACTCTTCAATTTGAGTAACCGACATTACTCAGTTCTAAAACAAAAAGAAATTGGAATGTGTTGTGTGTTAAATAAATCAAGGTCAATATAATTCGTCTATGAAGCCATAGATTTATAGATTAAATTAATATTTTTAAAGATTTATAAAGAAGAATACTTCACTTTTCCGACGCAAGGCGTACAGAATGTTTCATGTCGCGGATTTGTAGCTTGCAAGAAAACACCAACCCTCCGTGACGCACCTGAGCTAAATTCCAGAGACAGTCACCACCCTAGTAATAGCTCCGTTCGTTACTACACAGAAATGTGGTTCGTTATAGATGGAAATGTGGTGACAGGCCTGACCCCGAACACAGTCATTGCGAAATAAGCGAAACGCCATTTGTCTGGAAGGGAGATCATTAGATACTAAACGGCAATAAACGACCTCGGCAGTAGCACGCCGCTGAATAACTAACAGACTTTTTACACAACGTGAAGCATCTTCGCACTTTCGAGCCTCTGCCATGGTGGAAATACATGGGTCAGTTCCTCTGGCGCACCGATTTTTGCTCGTTCTGCGCAACACCAGCCACACGAACCACGTGAAATCGAATAGGTTACTCAGGACATCTAATTTTTAAGTGTTACGGTATTTACGAACGATATTTTACAAAACGTAACTATACTGTTATTTGTAAATGCACTGAAAGAATTAATACTTTGATTCTATTCCTTCTTTGAGAAATTACCCTTTCGAATTTCGTTTATTCGCGTTGAATAGATTTGGCTGCAAATATTTCCCAAATAAAAAAGTAGAAGGTATATAAATAATATTTCGATTTGTAGGCCAACGTATACTGAATCTAATTATTCTTATTCTATAATGTTAGAACAACACAGGGTTGAGTAATTGTCTACAAACGCGAAAAATGGCGCACGGTGTAAAACAAAAACGAACGCCATTTGTAAACCAGGTATAATAAAAAAAATAAAGATGTTTTCGAAGAGCCAAAACATAAGGAAATTTATGTACAAAATATGAGATGATTCGAGATGGTAGAGCGACCAATTTATTAATTTCTGGGCCACTTAAAATTGACTGACCTATGGAGAGCGAGAGGTGTTGAGGAACATTTTGAAAGTGGTACAAAGTGACAATTTTCAACAGTAACCATCCATAAATAACACAATGAACGTGTGAAAGATGCAATATTTAAATGAAATGCTTCATAAATATGTTTCAATGTCTTGTAATGAAGTGATAATTTTGGTATCTGGCTGCATTCAAAATTCCCGCTAGTATTGTAACGTAAACTGATGTATGAAGCTCACAGGCAATTTGGCACTTTTATCGCATGCAAATCGATCACTCGGTCATGCTAAATCGAATTTGTTCCTAATTGTAGCAACAGTGTGTCTTCCTAACTCTTTATTCCCATGATGCAACACGATGTACGTGGCATTAATCTGTAAATACGCTAATAGGTGTAGTTATTAAACAATTGTATAATAATAAAACTATATACAGAGGACATATCACATACATAATACATACCACTACTAAGCAAAAGAAGATATCATTAAAACGTGCGCTTAGTTAAGCTACAATTACGTCCAAGTAAGACACGGGGCCATCTCAGCATTTGCTCCATCTATCAAGGGAAACTGTACGGAGAACCTGGTCTCTATGAGGATCATTGACAGAGAAGCTGATGTTCAGTACTTGCTAAGTGCCTAATAGTGGTTTTTATAATTATGGCTGGAAATGTGTTCCCACCGTTGAAGTAATTTTTGGCAAAACCCAGTGATTGGCAAACAAGGGGCAAGGCCTTACCGTCGGGGCGGCTGAGGTCGGCGCGCAGCGTGTAGGGCTTGCTGTAGACGGCCTCGGTCACCTTGCGGCCCTTGTCGAGCAGCTTGAGCGACACCACCGACGTCTCGTTGCGCGCGTTGCGGAAGCCGGCCTTGCCGCACGTGATCACGTAGAACTTGTCGTCGGCCAGCTCCAGCGTGCGGTGGATGCGCACCGCCACCGGCACCGACCGCTCGTCCGTCTCCTGCAACAGCAAGGGGGCGTTTGCCCATTCACACCATCTTCATTCCACATTTCCGGCGATTTTAATGCCTCTGGGGAATTTTTATCAAGCGATAAATTGAAGGCTGGAAATAAACAAGTATTACATTGTTACCGCGAACAAAAGGCAGGCTCCATTTTCGCCTTGTCATGAGTGCGGAGTTACAACAACCAACAGTTACATCTATTTGTTTTCACATTTAACTCAAAGGGCGCACTTTAAAATGAAATAACATAAATATAATAAATAACAATAATACATAATAATAATAATAAAAATGAAATGTGAAATAATCTAGTTATCCCTCAACATTTGCGAGAGTTAGGCTCCCAAAAAGCATTGCAAATCCGCGAATGTTGAAACTATCTTTTAATGAAGAAAGGTGAATTAGGTTCTTGGTTTTCGACGAACTATTTAAAAAAGAAACAAATTTGACAAACAAGTCATACTTGACATCATATTTCAATATTATAAATTTTATTATTGTTACAATTCGTGCCCCGATCCGTCTCTGAGTCCATCCTCTGAATGAAACACATGTTATTTTCGGAACCAAAAATCAGGAGTTTTCATTATCTTATTCGCCAACACGTTCTCTGATCCAAAATATTAAAATGGGCAAACTACATAAAACAAACTTGAAAAAATCAACTAATAGACGCAAATAAAAGACTTAGTTGGATACAGATCTCGGCTTGACTATTATAACAAGATGTAATTTCATCTGCTTTTCGCGAACTTCTTACTGGTGACTTTTACAACATTTTAAATTAATTATTTCTAGAATTGTAGATGTTGGTAAGGGTTAATTGAAACTTCCTCATATACGATAATTAGTTTATTAGAGTTAGAAAAACGCAACCTTTCCTGTTTATAGGCGGCCATTTCACAGTAAAGTCTCTTACTGAGAGAAGAGCTCAATTTATGAAGGTAAAAGGTCGTTTCTTAGGCCTAAGGAAAAGTTGTTATTTGAAGGTCCATCGCGTATATTATTTTAGTGCATAACATCGCTACCTTACGCGTGGTGCTAAACCTCCGTAATAATTGTTGCAGCAGAGGATATCAACCTCTGTCGGAGGAGACCTTCCCCGTCACTCGCCCGCCCCCTAATTCGCACCCTGACTCTCGAGGTCGTCCGACTGAGCGAAGCGAAGTGAAGCGGGGCAGAGCGGATCTCCGCACGGACGGGGCCGGGGTTCGAAGCCCGCGCCTTAAAAGGCGACTCGAGGCCGCCGCGGCGCGCCGGGCCTGGGTGGGCGGGGAGAGCACGCGGGGAGGACTGGCTGGCGATTCGCTGTCGAAGACTCGCGTGCTGGGCTCTGACTCGTCGGTGAACGTTGCTTCTAATACGCACTAAACATTTTTAGTTTCTCTTATACGTAGGCAGTATATGAATCTCGTATAATGTTATGAAATGCTGCAAAAATCGATTTCAAGATTTTGACAGATACACAAGTTTTCGGGGTTCGTAATACCAGAAAATGTTATCTTCAACATCTGCCCGTACGTCTGTGTCAAGAGTGAGAATATTTACCTAAAAGGATATCGT
>BOPP01000006.1:2027949-2039238 GCA_017312745.1 Gryllus bimaculatus | reverse complement strand
CAAATATGGCTCGAATTTTTCTTTAGTTTTTTTCTCGAATAGAGCAAAATTCACTAAATAATGTATCAAAGGTCATATTTTTTGCTGAAACCTCTGGAAATTCCAACATTCCAAATAATCCACAAAATTTCAAATTTTTTTCTACACCCTCTACTGCATTATTAAAGCTAAAGATTTCTTCCTGAATGCAATCTGTTTCTCCATAGTAGAGCTTTCATTCATTTCACATAGATATTTCGAATTATTAGATATTTTTGTAGTTATATCATTTGATTTTTTCAAGTGATGGTTGATTTGTTAGTAGGATAGAAGGTGCATCATTAAAATATAATTCAATTATTATCTTTAGTTAATACGAGAAAGTATGAGCTGTTACTGGACCACTAGTTAGTGGTTGACATCTGAGAATCGCGAATGATGCTGCCACTAACTGTATCCTAGCAAGCACTCGTACGCAGTGACTCAGAGGATGTTATCTTTTCTTGTTGCCACCGTCTGGGAGTTAACAAATATGGGCTACACCGGTGTTCTCAACGATCTTCTGTTATAAGCACGCGGCTGGACAATTTGTCTACATTAGTCGGAGAGAATTAATAGCGTTGTTACTTGATTGTTTATTACTTCTTTGTAATTGTTCGTCGGTCGTTATTCTATCACTTTTAATTAACTTTCTCGTTTCCATTTCTGTTCATCCTTCTTACGAATCGTGAAATGCATTAGAGGATCGTCGTCAGTGATGATCGTGGCACTGACTGGCCGTCTCGAGCGGGACAAAGGATGCGCTGCGGTCGCCGCCGCCGACGCGACGAAGAGCAAAAAGCGCTCACCACAACCCAGCGCCTGCACTCACTTGCCAGTCCTCACCTCCGCGCACCCTCTAGCCACCCACTGCCCTCTAGACGAGCGGCAACCGGTGTTTCGTGGCCTAATTTCAATGATCCGCAAAAAAAATTAACATTATTTAAATTCCCCGAGATTTTGGGGAGCTTTAAAAGAAAAATACTTACAAATATTTTGTTTACATTTTAAATCGTTATATTTTATTTCTTCATCTATGGTGAACGCCCAGTGTTATCAGATCGTACCATAATTAGGAAAACTTACATTTTCAGCTCATCCCACATGCTTATGATAATTTTCATAGAAATGATTAATAAAAGTTATAATTAACAAGATTAAATAAATAAATATAAAATTGTATTACAGTAACAACCAATTTAACTGAAGTTAACATATTATTACATTTCATCTTGAAACAAAGAAAATTACAAGAAAGATCTTGAATACCTTCTTCTAACCATTATGCAGATCAGTTGCCCGCGAAATTTTAAATTGCAAAATAGTAGACGGCAATGTCAGTCTATGAATTTCAGACTATAAATTCGGGATCTCATCCATTGTCTCGCTCGTTCACTTGCCCACATTTGCTCACCAACTTGCCATTCCCTCAGTCATCCCCTCGTACTCCCACGCACCTGACGTTGGAAAGCAGGCCAAATGTCACGTGACTTTTCTTCTGCAAACGTTGCCGTTAGTTGTTATGTTGCGTATCTCTGGGAATGCTTCAAATCCTTTATATTTCTCAGCTTGGTTAAAGTCAGCAGATAATAGAACCGCGCGCAACATTGCGGGATGAGCGAGTACACCTGGCGGAGAAGACTCTCAGATAGAAAAAGAATTTATCGCACCAATTTAACATGTCCACGAGATATTTATCCAAGAGTTTAATAGCTGACTATTCGACTTACAAATTATCTCAGCGATTTATTCCACTTCTTTTCTTAGTGACAAAGAAGTCCATAGAACGTTTTTCTCATCAATTTGTGTCTTCAATTTCGTTTCTGCGCCCTTGCCGCCTCTTGTCCCCGTCATTATCGTGATTCCTTTTCTTTACTTCGTGAACGTATAGTCCGCTGGCCGTTCATCTCGGGACGCGATCTCCGCTGTGCCCAAGGTGCTTGAATTTGTTGGGTTGAAAAATTCGCATTCGTGCATGTGCTGTGTAAAAGAAACTTGGTTGGCGGCACGGCCCGACGGCACAATTAAATATCTCGACGACTTCCACCATAATCATATCACCTCCAAATTCGCTCAATGATGGAGCAAGGAAAGAGACGTATAAGTTTAAATGAGATTGTTTTAAGAACATCGATTCGCAGTGGCAGTTTAGCATCCAGAAAATGTTGAAGAAGAGGGGAGACATAGGGGAGAATATATTATTATTTTATTTATGATAAAATCATCATTGCATCATTTATAAGTTATTTATTTTAACATAAACATCTCATGTTATTTGATAATTAATTAAATAGCTTATTGATTTATTATTTATTAAGAGAAAAATATTATTTTTCGAAGTACGAGGGTTTCATATCTCCATCTGTTAAAATCCTCTCATGGTATAATAATAATAATAATAATAATAATAATAATAATAATAATAATAATAATACCTGCCACGGAGATAATATTACTGAGTTCCGGTAAAATGCAGGGTGCACGCGTAGTCCAAGTCGGCCCATTCGCGAGCAATATAATAATAATATTGAAATTGTTGTTGGTTCTTCCTGCTGATCCTGATTTAAGCCCTCCATCTATCTACAATATTAATATTTTCCAAGGCAATTCTGGAAAGTGCTGAAAACATGACTCGCAAATAGGGGATTATCAATGCGGTTTCCGGAAGAGTACATCCTGCACGGAACAGATTTTTAACTCACAAGCAATAATGACCTATTTAAGAAGAAGGGCTAAAGATTAGGTAATTATTTTTATTGTTTTCAAAAAGCATATAACACAATTGACAGGGATACCTTATTCAAATTCTTAAGGAATTCAGCTTAGATACTAAAACAACAAACCTAATTGGGGAAAAGTTAACAAATATTTATTCTAAAGTGAAATTTAGGGGTGAACTATTTAAAAGATTTGAGGTCAAAACGCGAGTTCGCCAAGAGGATGGTCGTGGAAAAAGTTATAAGAGAATGGATAAATATACTGGAAGAACATCATATCAATGAAAGGATACAACTCGGCTATAAAAGAGACAACTTAACAGTGGAATGCTTGGCTTTCGCAGGTGATTCAGACGTATAGTCAGACTCGATAGAAATCATTCAGCAAGTTGAACTTTTGAGTGACCATGCCTTGAAAGTACAAATTTCTTTTAAGAAAATCAAATTTATGACAAATATTAAGACATACCCTGCAACAATGAAGACAAAAATTGTATAATATTCAGAACAAAAAAAAGCAGATATCTTGTAGAAGTTATTGAGAAAAATATCAGAAAGAAAGAAGCCATTAAATCTAGAATTAACAAATTGAAATTAGTTGCAAACGTAACTAAAAACGTTTATAATAAAAACTCAATTTCTATCAATGCAAAACTTCGGCATTATTGAACAGTAGTTAGACCAGAGGCATTGATTGCAGTAGAATGTCTAACTTTATATTTAGAGAAAATGTTACTGGAACTGAAAACTACCGAACGAAAAATTCTCAGGAAACTTTTGATCCCAATTGAAGTTGATCAGTACCAGCGAAGTCTTACCACGGATGTATACAAAAATATTGAGAAAATTAAGGACACAATGAAAAAAAGAAAAATTACATTCTGTAGACATATTTACATATTACATTCTCGAAAATTAACCGGAAGACTTTTTCACTATTTTACAAAATTAAAGATGTCCGATAAGTGGTTTAAAGAAGTTGAAAACGACTCGGAAGAGCTCGGAATGGCACCAGCAGATGTTACTGAGCGGTCTGCAATGGAATTCAAAATTAAGAAATTCGCAGGATTTCAGGACAGCCAAAGAAGAATACAGGGGCCATTTGGACTAAGGAGAGAAAAAAGAGAAATATCGGGCGACAATGAAAAAGATATGGAGGAAGAAGGCAGAGAGTTAAAATAAACGTAGTCCATAGTGGCTTAGAAAATAAAAAGAGAATACATAGCGAACTAAAAATTCTACTATTTCAAGGACTCGGGCCTCCGAAATAACAGAAATGAAAATGTGCTTATTTCCACCATGGCCTCAACGGACGTCAGCCTGGAATTTAAGCGGGGGTCGAATTGGCTAAGGGATTGCCGTCAATCCCAAAGTAGAGGGTTTGATATCCCCTGATGTAAATGTATTGAGTTTCCCTTCCCTCAGGTACATTTTCCTCGCCGAAATGTTTACACCCAGCGAAAGAAATGTTGCAAGAAAGCATCCCCACGAGCATTGTTAGCATCCAAGCATTCAGTGTCGCGTAAGTGAGTTATTTGCGTTTCATTCATCAGTTCTTGTTCGACCCCCCCCCCTTCCCGGAGTTTTGAATTACCCGCTTCTGGAGAATATTGCGAATGAATGCGCACCCTACGGGTACATGTGAAAACAGCGGCACATGAAGTACTTACCGTGTTGTGTAAGACACCGCAGTAGTCGGGCGCGTCTGGCTTGGCCAGCAGGTTGAGCTGCAGCGTGGTCACGTGGGAGCCGTTGCCGACCGCCATGCAGTGTGGCACACGGTAGTCCCGCGCCTGGACCGCGCCTGCAACAGTTGCATGCAACGTCAAGTGCATGGTGGGGTGTAGCCGCACAGCGTATCATAAACAAAGATGATGTACTTGAGAGGCACGTGACATGACCTGTGACGTTTGAAGTCTTAAAAGTATAAAGATTCGGTATGGTGAATCGTGTGAATATGAAGTAACGTGACCTATATCATGTGAAGCTGAAAGTGACGTTTAGCACAAAGATCCGTTCCAAAGGGAAGTAGCTCCGAACGGTAACGACAATGTGTGTTGTTAAATTCAAATTTACATAATGGCATGCCTTCTTGATTCCCATGTGTTTGACTAGAACTGCCCGCTAACACGAGGTTGCATTGTGGGAAATGCCGCTGCAGTTGGAAACAAATTACATTTCTCTTGATCACGTGATTGAATCAAGTATGGCAATATTACAGGTTTTGTATGTTCACAGCGCGAAGCACTAAACCTTTGAATTCACGTTTAAGCCTCTGCGCGTGCGTCAACTCACGTCATGATATAGTTATATCTGAAAACGAAACTCCAGGAGAATTACTTTGTACCATACTAGTCTCGTGATCACAGTAAATGGATTTGTACCCAACTTGCGGCACTGTTTGCTGCTAACTATTTTTCCATAATACATCATGATAGTGGGCAGCACTAGAACAAATGGAATTCATGATTTTGTGGCATTATGTGAAGAGAAATTTAGCGCTTCGAACACTCACTGCTGTCACTGTCCCGAAACATCGCCAATTTATGACAATCTAAGAATGTAACTTGTGCTTCTCTTTTCACGTCAACCGGTTCAATTCACGTAGTTGCCCCTAATGTGCATCATATCGATTTACGACCCACAATGCAAAAGCTCTCCATGGTTTTGAAAAGAGGAGGGTAATTTAATACCGCACGCACCTAGTCTAGCAATAAATGACTACCCTCGAAAGATACGTGGCATAGGTGAAATCATAATTTTGGTCTTTTAGGCTATTTAACGCCTCAAAAGATGACCACATATCTTTCAAATGGAAATCAACAAAATGACTGAAATTGAGTGTTTTGGGGGCGTCAATGTTACAAAATATATTAGTCCAGCAATATTGTGACACAATGTTTGGTCCTACCAGCTCTCAAGAATTATGTTTCGTTGCAATATCTAGACAGATGTTTGATAACATTTTATAACAGGTTTGGCAACATTAGTTGTTAATACTTCAATTTACAGATTGGAACGCAGAGCATAGGGCGATCTAGTTTTGAGAGACTCGCTGGGCAATTTCAATGAAAATCGAGCGTGTGCTATTGGAACCTGAACGTCCTGAAATGTCTTGCGCGTTCAAACGCAACTTTCTTTCCTGCAGTGCAATTGTGGTTTTCCTTACCACATCGCCACGCTTCTGGAAAGCGTTCGCTTGCCCAATTTATTTCTATGTTGGCAGAAATAACTTTCTATTTTTGGCATTTAATGGCGTGCCCTGTCTTGTTAGGGTAACAGACCTGAACTGTCTTTTACGATTGAGGGATTGTGTTGCAAGTTCACATTGATGTAAGTTTCATTACATTTTACTGTGAGTTACGTGCTACCTCAACTAAAATCACCCAAAAGAAACAATTATAAAAAATTCAAAGTAAATGATACGTATATTTTATTCAGTAACATGATGATATTGAGTTAATAGCGCATAACAGCAAGGTGTAGCAAACAGAATTAAAAATCACAATCTCCTCAATGTAACAAGATGAAAATTAAGTGAGGATTATTCTACAGGTTGTACCAATTAAGAGAATAAATTGTGACATGAAAGAAGGCAGAACCAACCTCTTACAAAGTTTATCGTCAAAATGATTTAAATTATAGTTATTTAAAATATAGTTGTGCTTTCCATTACAATCTTCTCAGTTTCTATGGATGTGTGACAAACGAAAGCTCAGGCAGGCCAAGTATGCTAGATATGGTGATGGGAATATGTGATGCTCGCTACATGTCTCCTATACTGGCAGGACAATAAAAGCAGGACCCTGGCCTAAGCACAGGCCTGAGGCACAATGCTAGCTGTCAAAAGTCTGATTAAGGATTAAGTTATGAAAAGGTTGTGATCAGAAATAATGTATCTGTTAGCAGGGGCGCACCCAAAGAAGAGGGCTTATGGATATTCAGCCCCCCCCCCCCCCGAAGCAACGGAGACATGCTAAAAGTATAGCTTTTACTGATTTTCTCTACATTAACGAAAGTCATTCAAGACAACAACTGTTAACCTAAATATTATAAGTCAACAAATAAAAATACATTTTATATTCAGCATTAATGATTTTTAGATGAAAAACCATTAAGTCAGTGGAAATTTTATCTGCAGTCCCCAAAAAATCTTGATTAATATGCATGTAAACGATTTCGGGATAACCCGTCAAGAAAATTATTATGATCGGAAACTGCCACTCAGTACTAGTATCTGGAAATATCGTACGTTCGGCCGACTTCCCGAGGCGTTACTTCTTCCAATGGTGCGTGAAACACGGTAAGCGGGGAAGCGGAGTGGGAGGGGAAGGGGAGCAGGGCCAGGGGATCTTACGCCAATTTCCCCTCCGGCGCATCGCGCGGCTAGAAAGTAGCTGCGGGCACATCCTCCCCCGCCCCCTCCAACACCTCCAGGACGCTGCTTCGTGTTGTACCTCGGAAGCAAAGGGGCCAACGTCCCAAATGTTTTTCGGTTTTCAGATAACGAGCATGTCAAGAAGTAATAGTGATGTTGACTTTTTGTGCAGTGACCATAATGCACGAAGATCAAAATTATGATTAAATATAGTATATGCAGTGGCGCACCCATGGGAGGGGGTGCTCCTGGGGTTTCCGTACACACAATCCCGAAACCAATGACAAGTATTAAGAATTATATTTTTTACTCGTCCTGTCTATTATAGAAAGTCATTCAATACATGCTGTAAATATTAACTACCCTAATATACTTATAGGAATATATTTATATTCAAACCAAAAAAAATATTGATAATAAAACATGTCGGATGGATACTTACCTGCGAGCCCCTTCCCCCGAAAAAGTGTATCACTGAGTATTTGTTATATTCTTAAGCTATGTTACTATTTTGGAAGTGTGGACAAAGATTGCCCGACCCCTTCAAATGGACCACAATTGCTGCGATTTGTACCAGGCGAATGCAGGAACAGCCCATGAAACGGATGGCGCGCGTTCTCCTCCAGCATCCTTTCCCATCGTCTCCCCTTACATACACATACACACTTACAAACCCAACGACTGAGAGATATCGGGACCTTAGAGCTTGTCTCAGCTGTGCAGTGTGGCAGAGATACTTGGAGAATGAAAAATCCCAGTAAGCAGAGATGTAATGTAGGTCGGTGCCAGATCTCGCGTACCAGCAAGAGAGGAACACTACCTCCCGGGATGTAACACGCACTCCACATACGGGACAAATGACCTAAGTAGTTTTCGCGCCCAGAAACAATACTCATTCCATTGAAACGCGGTCTCTGCTCCCCCTCCCTCCCCCCCCCCGCCCTCTGGCGCTCCACGCTCGAGTGCGTGCGCCGGCGGGAGTGCGTGTGAGTGCGAGCGTGCGGTCGGCGGCTGCTATGCTAACGAGGCGGCCGCTCGCCCAGCGGGACTTCTCCCGGAAGGAAGCGCAGCCTAGGTCAGGCCCCTCTCATTAGCAAACCCCCGTCCTCCGGCGGACGGGGTTTCATTCAGTGACTTACGCACTTGTACCTACGGGACCTCCACAATCTATTTTCGCGTTACAGCAAGTAAGACCAGGAGTCCAATGGGAAGTCGCGAAGTACGATAGATATTTAATATGATTATTCCGCGAATGAAATTTTATCCATCAGAGTTTCTTGATGCATAAACAAATCAGTGCAACTCATGATATCAGTGCACGACTCTTCCTTTGACTAATGTCTCGCAGCTTACGATTTACCAGAAGATAAAAGTGGTGCGAACAATCGAAGAGAAAAAGAGAAAATTTTGATTAGACTCCCTGCCCTGATTAGGGCCTACAAGATTTTTTTGATTTTTTTTAAATTTTATTTTTTAAAATTTAAGGGCGCATCAACGTCTAGGTTATTTGCGACCACTGTTGTATTTAACGGTATGGTAACTATGAAAATGACGTATGGTGATGATAGGGATGAAAGAACGAACAAAAAATACAACCATTCCCGAGGCGGAACTCTAACCCGACTGTGTTACGGCACTATTGCCTTAACGATCTAGACCATTCGGTCCAGCAGGGGTATCGTTTGTTAAACGTTGTTGGTATGAGTGTCGTGAATAGAATAAACTTTATAAGTCAAAACCAAAGAAACAATGTTTCACTGCTAACTTTGGTCTATTTTTATTTTTAAAACATGAATTGATCGTCTCCTAAGATCGTATAACATTTCGAAGGTCGGCTACGGAAGAGCGATGATGCTGAGGACTCATTGGTTTTCGGGCTGTTGTTGCTTTATGTGGGAATGAAAACTTTTTCATTGTTTAGGATTCAGGATTGCAAAGCACATTGTTGTGTTCACGGCAAAGAACGAATGTCCGAAATCTCGTTTGTACAAACATTTCCTTCACAATTTTCTGCTTCATGAAGTATGTATTTTGAATGACCAAAACAGAAAAGTGACAAATATTGAGAAAGAACAGAAAATTCTCCAGACACCCAAAAGCGACAACTACATGTCTGCAGAAAGAGGCAGAGGATACTAAAATGTTAGAGGAGACGACTTATTTGAGAATTATAAATGCAAGCGCTGCAAAGTCAGCAATGTAGCATTGTACAATATGAAGTAAAGACAAACAAAAACTACGTATTCTAAATCCGCAAACCTTCGTTTCAAATCTCATTCCAGTTGACACTTATACTCAATCAGTATTAATTTATTATTGATATATCACTTTAAATGAGGTACAACTCATAAATATTGCATGAGAATATTTAGGTCATGTAATTTGTGGGGGGAAAAGAAAAAAAAGGTTTGTGGGAATCGTACCTTGGAAGCTCTGGTTCGTGGTCACTTTGATATTCATCAGCCCCGCTTTACAGTTGGCTGTGACGACCGGCGTGAAGTCTTGCTCCAACAAAGCCCACGTCGGTCCCTGAAACACAGAAAGCACAACATGAAACAGTGAACGGTTAAACGCCCATCTTACGTGTTATTATGTGCCCGGTTAAAATTAACAACTGATTTGCATTTGTAAGATTTGGGAGTGGATCACTGGAAACCATCTATGATAGCGCTGAAAAGTTAGCGAGAACTATAGTCGGTTGACTAATACACACACATTTCATTCCGTGAATATGTAATAAATTCGTAAGGTTGCAAGCAATTTCAGCTCATGTTCATTTCATGATTGTTCATTTTATATTCACCTGACAATTTTCATCGACATTTGGCCGCCAACATCATATATGAAATATTGTTCTAGATGTTGGTGTTACAAAAGTATTACACCTTCCAGACATATATTATTTCTCAGGATCCAACAACACGCACAACCTTTTACAAGAACAAAAAAATTTACGAAAGACAACTCTTCCACCATCGAGCTGCTTATTGAGATTTGAAGGCCTTCGCACAAATACTACCCAATAATTCATTGAGCAATATGGGAAGGATCGGTAGGAATTCCACATTGTTCATCGGATCTCCCAACGTTAGCAATTCTACACTCATTCTACGTTTGTTTCTGTAGTCTTGCGATTCTCTCCAGATCACTATCTCTCAGATGCTTTTCAGTCAAGTGTTCGCTGAAGCTCGTTAGAACTCTGCTGTAAAGTTATGATCCCCATCTGAATGTTATGAGGAGAGTCTGGATTTTGTTTGAGGTATGGAGAATAAGCAGAAGCAGGCGCTAGTAATAACGGCAATTATATACCATTTCCCCCTTCAAAATACCAGATTTTTATTTGGGAATATGTATATAAGTATATTCATACCGAAAATGTGTTTCAAAGTATCACAATATATAAAAAATACCGACTTTTAGTTATAGAGAATGAATGAAAACCATTAAATTCATAACACCACGATCATTAAATATTTCACGTCATGGAGAATCTGTACTGAACTACTAAAATTTTAAATATAAAGGCTGCATTAGTTTCATATTTTCAAGTCTGGAAATCATATGTTTAATTTTTTCCTTTTCTATTTGCAGTCGCGTTGTCGAGTCCTCTCTAAATGCAGGTATTTTTAACCGACTGCGCGAACGTAAATCACGGTAGTGTGGTTGATGTGTTTCTTCTATTTCTTCGTATAGACCAAGCGCTGAAAATTCATACTAGACCGTTTATGAACGGATCAAGTCAGCATTTTCTCATTGTTTCCGGAGTAACGTAGGTTAGATGAAGAAGCGGCGACTGCTTCTAATATCAAAGATAATTTTAATATCGAGAAAAGTTCAAATATTTTTGCCAATTTCCTACTAGCAGGACCCTATTTTCACATTGATGTCATTAGTAGATGAATGAATTCAGTTGATTGATTCATTATTTTGAATTTCTGGGCTCGACAACTGCTACGATCATTAGCCTCGAATTGGCAGTACATGTTATATTTTGGGAGGTGACGGTGTTTGTCGCCCAATGGAACGTGAAATCTAGATCTGACATAGATGTCGGATTGCGAGATTTTCCTCCTCCATGTATTCCAGGATTCCTTCGCCAGCGAGAGGAGCTCTAAGCTCCCGACTGGTCCCCGACATATGCAGTAATGTAATACATGTGTGTGTGTGTGTGTGTGT
>BOPP01000006.1:2002864-2021961 GCA_017312745.1 Gryllus bimaculatus | reverse complement strand
ACAGATTTGAATAATGTGTCAGCATATGATACATAATTAAAATTGATATTTTTTATAAGAGCATTTTTACGTATTTCAATTTTCCTTGAAACGTATCTGTATTAGAGTTCTTTCTGCCTTTTGCTGACAATTCTACATCAATATACTAAGGAAATGTCAAATGTGTAATTTTTTGAGTAATTTTTTAATAGTTTTCTTCTGCTAACTCTTAGTGCGTAATATCTTATTACTACTTTAGCATTGCTCATACGGGGGGTGCTTTCTTACTGAAAATTGTTATTTGTGCTGAAGTAGTTCATAACAACAAAGGCATTTTAAACATTATACAGTTGCCTGACTCATATCTCCTCTGGATCACAGAGTTATACGAAAAAGTATTGATGTAGTACTATTTATAACGTTTGGATGTACAAATTGGATACAAATAGGTTTAACTATAGCCAATGTAATGACTCTTGACTGAAAGATTTACGTTCCCCATTACGGACCCGAAATCCACTGTAGTAATTCAAAGCGTTCCGGTAGGCCTGAGCCCGTTCACGAGCTATGGCGCCAAGTACATAATTCAAAGCGTATGTTGAAATCCCTCAAAAAACATCTTCTTCTTCTTCTTCTTCTTCTTCTTCTTCTTCTTCTTCTTCGTGTTCTTCTTGTTATTATTATTATTATTATTATTATTATGATTATTATTATTAATTTTCTTCTGCTTGCTCATAGTATGTAGTATCTAATAATTAATTTAGATGCTCTATTGCATAAATTCTCACGAGTTCGTTTTTACGAAAACACATTTAGCTGAAGTGGAGTGTGTCACGAAAATGTGCTTTCCTGGGAGGTTTGTCGTAATAAAAGACACAGTGCTTCTATTTTCTGTGTATTATCTTAAACGGAAATGCTCTGGTTATTTGTGAATGAGAAATGGAGCAGGTATGTGTCGCACGCGTGCAGTGAGTGAAGTAATACTCGTATATTTACCTGCGTGAATGTTCGTGTCATCGTCTACTTCCTTCCATGTGTTCTGTTCCGGTCCTTTGTTTAAGAGGCACGTGAGGCTTTTTTACAAAATGTTATAACGAAACAAATTGTGGCTAACAGGTGGAACGTGGGAAATACGTTGTCTGATCTGCAGTTCGTGTACAGATTTTCAGATATCTACGGGATTCATGTAGGGTGGGATTTAAATCAAATTATTGTTTTATCACATATTTAAAGTGTAAGTATCCGATTTTTATTTTTTAAATTAAGATTTGTCATTGATAAGCGCTTTTTTGGATAAATACATTGACAAGCGCTTGGTTGTGTGACAGTCGAGCCTCTTTCCTCCGTATGTCGTTATGAAGTGAAAAAGAAAAAAACATTGAGTTCACAATTTTTTAAATTTGAAAGGGGAATTAATAAACTTTTAAACGTCGAGTATGTCAAGGTGTCAGTGTTCTAATTATCTAATGTTAAACATTTTTTGGTTACTTTCATTTATTTATTTATTATTTATCAAATGCAAAGTGCGATAACGGGTGTGATAAGAGCTGCAGTTGATTTTGTAAAGTTAAGTAAGTGTTACTAAACGAAAAACATAATTTGCTCAGGGGCGCCCAGAGAAAACAACGGGCTAGTAGATCCACGGGAGCTTTTTATTTCAAAGCCCCTCCTACCCCTCCACCCTACCCAAACAGAGTTCATCTCTCCATGAAACAATTAACCTACATTTGTTAATTTTTGTTAGAAGAAAATAAGTTTTTATGTTTTAAATAAAAAAATCAGAGTTTCAATTATTCCGAGCCTGGGACAATTTTCCCCTGATGCCTCCCTCCTCTTGGCATCTGCATTTACTCAGTACATAAAGAGAAACTGAGTGATCAATACTATTGATATGGGAGAAACTTAACAAGGTATTTTATATGGACGTAATTGTATACAAAACCAAAATTATTTATGATTGTATATCTTTTAAGGAAATTACTGTCATTATTATAAATTCCATAAGCTGGTCTAACACTTAAGGAGTCTAAATTTTTAGGGAAAAATACCGACCAGTTCTTGGTGTTGAAAGGAAGAACTTCATTGTGACATTCTCAAGATTGAAGCAAGTTTTTCTCAAATCAGGTCTCTGAGGTAAAAACACGTCTTGACATGCAGGAAGTTCAACCAGAATCCCGTGCAGTGAGCACATGCAAGAGAAAGTCGCGTGACTCACTTCCTTCTAACGTCTGCAGGTTCAAACGCAATGAAGCAGATACCACTAGGGGTTACATTACCACCTGTAACACTGGATATGTGGATTATATTTTTATTTTTTTCTGTGAAAGTACTGTTCATCTATTTCCGGATTACTTAGCTTACAGAGTTTCTAATTATCATTTAGAATATTTCCATATCTTAAAACAGTTTTTAATTTTACGCAAGTACTATGAATCGTATATTTCGAAACTGCAGAGACTGTTTCTTCAGTTGCTTTGCTTTGCTACCGAGTTCTAACGACATGTATCCAGGAAATTAACTGAAAATTTGTTAAAATAACGGAAATTGGTCACATTTGTATAAGCTTGTAATTAAAGTTTTGCAACGTGTTCTCGCTTTCCTGTAATCTCGCAATTTTTGAAATACTGTTCTTAACATTTAGCCATTGATATCTGGTCTCGCCTAATATTGCTTACGCCTTCATCAAAATTACCATTCTGGGGTTGTGTAACATATCAAGTCACCTTACCTCAAAGCTCTTAAAACGTATTGAGCGAAAAAGCGATACCTTCGTAATGCCTCCAACTCTGTGGCATAATGTTAGAACGGCTGTTAATTATGTAGGCAAAATCTTCGAAATAATGTGGTATTCAAAAAACTCAAGTTGCAGATTTCACGCTGTTTGTGCAATTCTTTTTACTGTCCAAAGCTTCCTCACTGTTTCCGTCCAAAAAAATTCTTCCTCAAGGAAAAACGCTATTTAATGACACGAGGATATTGATAAAACACTCGCCAACATTTTTATTTCTCTGATTTCATCATTAAGAGCTCACTAGAAACAAACCACGCACAATACTTGGACATAATTTTACAACGCTTTACTAAATGAAATTATACATAATCAATATAAAATCATTTGTCAGAAGTCATTTTGTACTGTGCCGCGGTTTTTATCAAATTACAACAAAAAACACCATAAAAACAAAAACATTTTTATGATAATGTCGTGTTTGTGATTTCCTTCCTGATTGAGCTTTTGGTTCAGTTTTCTCTGGTCTACTTAGCAAATTCAGAAAAGGTGTATGGACATTAAATATAGATTTCCTTTACTTCCCTGAAATGATAGTGCAGATTCTACTTTTAACGTTAAGTAAATTAACAAAAAAGATAGGAGAATGCATTCTTTGAAAAATGTACTCTTTAAAAGTCAGTTCCGTAAAACTTCCGCTGTGATTCACGTGAAAGTGATACCTTCCACGTGCAAAGATCGATTAACCTTCATCTATTGTTCCCGCATGTTTGTCATTCCTATTTGCATACCGTTAGAACGCGTACGCTGTCGAGTGGCGCCTGGAAAACAGGTCATTGTTGCGGTGGAGAGCTGAACACCTCTCCGCTTGTCGCTTGGGAGTTGCCAAGGCCCTTTATGCACCCCGCCCCCTTAAGAGCGACCCACATGCGTTCAATGCACACTTGGCGGGCGGCTGTAGGTGATGAGCATGCGCTTTTAACCTACTTTCCCTCCTCGAAAAACAGAAGGTGCGCGGAATATTGCCGCTGTTCTGCTTGCTGGCAATCAATTTCTGCGACTTTCGGTTTAATGAACTCTCGGTTATAGCGAACTAAAGTCACTGATTCCAATCCATATAAGTTACAAATACGTTCTACTTATGCGGTTAGAGAAAATTCTCCACATCGGATACCAAGAATGTCGAAAATAATACAACTTTCCCGAACAAATACCTCAGGACCACGAATTGCAACCTAAGGATTTGCAGTTAGAAGATCTCATTTATTTTTGTAGCGTTTATGGCGAATGAAAAATAAACGAGGAAATGTTTGGCTCATTTATGGCAATTCTGTTTGCCCTGAAGACTTCATCGATGCGTACTGCGAGGAAAAAAAGAAACGAACTCTGCAAGAGGTAAATACTATGAAAAGGGTTTCCAGATTAAAAGAAAACAATTGTAATAACAAAGAAGATACAAACCAAGAAATTGTTGCAACAGTGAATGTATCATTTAAATGTGTAGGCTGCCATACGATGTTTTGAGAAGGTAGAAAATATAGAATCAAATGTATAAACAGCACGAACTCTGGAGAAGGATCTGAAAAAACTATTAACAACAATCTGTACATATTATTTACTAATAAAAATATTATTTTAAGGCTAAATGAAGATATTGCAAATTTGATTTCGCGCTGTTTGGATATTTTGTTGAACCTCAGAAATAACAAAATCAATCATCGGGAGAAACTTTTATTTTGACCTATTGGATGAAACAGTCCTAGGCGATTGAACTGTATTGAAATGAAGAACTGAATTAAGTATTGAGATGTTAGTTTAATAAAGTTCTAATAGTTTTATTATTATGCTAACGCATGTCGTTTTGACTATAATATACATCTATTCCAGGCATGTCAAGGTCACAGACAAACTTACTAGAGTTTGCGGGCACTCCGTCGAAAAGAACTGGTACGAGATTTAAAAGTAAGAGTTGTACAAATCGGTCCCGATGGTGGAACGCCACTGGATACCTGGCCCACGGCCGCCTTTAGGAGAAGCCAGTGGATAGTGATTGCCCGAAAAGCGATATTAAATGTTCAAATTCATGTATAAAGAAATATAATTCAAATGAATTAAAACATCAGAGATTTAAAATAGTTAATTTGAAGAAAAATTAAACATTGAAAGTCTAAGAATCTTCGTAAATGTATTTACTTAGGAGCGGCAATACTTGCATTAGTTCCACTACACTTCACCAAAAAGAAATATACAGGCAACAATTTAAAATTAACAATAAACAAGAATAAAGTAATTAGTAAGTAAAGTAAACATAAATATAAATCGAATTCCTCGATGAATAGCAATAGTCAAATACACATGTTTGGTATGACGCCACCATTCGCATGATACTTCGAGCCCGCTGGCTCTCCTCGCCTTCAGGCGTATGGCGCTGTACTCCCCTTTCTGGATCTGGAGGGGAAATAAGAGCGGAGTCAGGGGGAGTTGCCCATGCTCTGAGGAGAGTCGTGCTTCCCAGACCGACAAGTAGCTCGCTGGGGTGTGCTATTCTATTGCCAATTAATAACGTTCACGTGCTTGAATGCCACGGTGAATTGTTGAGACGAAAACGTGCGGTGAATAATTATTAGTACATTTTTTAAACTTTGATCGAAAAGGAAAGAATATCGATACCGTTTTCCCGATTCGTTTTCGATGCCGAATATCTATATTACTAATTTCGAATATACGAATACTTTGTTGGAAAACTAAGCAGCCTCCGGCGATGGGAGAAGTGTCAGTAGTTTCAATGGATACCCAGGAAGACTAAGAAGATACAAAAAGAATGGAACAGTTTCGATTTTGACTGAAAAGTGCAAATATTTCATTCTGTTAATCCGTATTTTCTTAAAATTGATGTTACAACTATATTCTCTTATAGTCACTGATTACAACACAGCTACATCATGGGACGAGGGAAAAACCTTTGACTTTCACGAGTTCCGTTTCAGATCAAAGAATTTTTGCTGCTCCAGGACCCCACTTTCCACACAATTGACCTGCAGCAGAAGGCATTTGCATTTACACCAGTGCATTACAGTATCATGTTTTGTTTAATAAAATACAATTTTTGATTTGGTTGTCCCTATTATAATTTATATTTTCTAATATTTTTCTGCCCCTATTATTAATTTATGACAGCAACAATTAAATATATCCAAATTTATGTCAGAATTTTATTCAATAAAAATTTCCAACGTTTCGGACTCTCTTCCATCTCTCTCTCCAGCCGAATCTGAAAATTTATTTACCAAATTAGTTCATGAATGAAGAAGCCAAAAATTATATTTCTAATATTGATTAAAAGAAGTTTTCAAGTTTTTCCTTTGAAAAATATTATAAAATATCATGCTTTGTTTTTCAAAATATTATAAAATAGCATGTTTTGTCTTTCAAAAGTGAAAACATTTCAGAAGGCAACGAAAAGGCTTTTTGTATATCTTTTCCAAAAGCAGCGAAGTTAACAAAAGTGTGTATCAGTATCTGACATGTCACTCACGCCACATCATGCCAAGGATGTTACACTGATTTCGCAATTAAGTTGTTCGTTTTAGTAATAGTTTAAAATATGCAAATGAACGGGGCGTAGTTCACGTGGCTGCAGACTCTTGATTAGCTCATCGTATTAGAAACTCTGTATTTTTTTATAAGCCGATCATAATGAATCTTTTCGGTTCTCTGAAGAAAATACCATTGAGAACTGAGAATTAGCTATTAGAACCATCTCAGTCTGTGATTTTCGTCCTTTGAATATCGATTACTTTTGAAATTATTTTTCTTTTGTTTTAGACTTTCTCCCACGCGACGCTGTCGAAGAATCCAGGAACAATGAAAAGAGTGAGCCATACCAACTTTTCTTCATTTTTAATTAGCATTGGAAACAGGTTCAGTCATTTAAAATGCAATATGCTTTGCTTACCTTTGTAGAGTAACTTTGGAAATGTGTTTACTCTATTCTGATTTTTTTATTCTTTACATTTCAATGATTTAAATAACCTCTATTATTATCATGATAATTTTTTACATTTTTTTCGACAAATACAATCGAACTAATTATTATCAAGGAAGAATTATTTTTGATTGTTCGGATGAGGTTAATACTTGATAGGTGTTCAAATTCATAGGTGAAGAATAATTTGTAGGTGTACACAACGGGGATTATTTATAGGTAAGAAATATTCTTGGCTATTATTTGTTTTCGCATTCGAGAGGGTAAATAAACAAAGACCTCTCTTTTAATTCTCATTTATTCATTGGCCTTGTGTGAATCGTACTAATTCACGCAAGAAATAATATCTGAAGACAATACTTATGCTAATCGTTTCTTCTCACCTTTCTTGATCACTTATGAGTGAGTAAGAATTCTAAAGTGTGTATGCGAGACATACAGTTTTCAGGTGACAGCGATAATGCATTATGATTTAAAACCCAAGATTTATATTATCACTTTAATATAACGTTCTTCTTTGTAAAAATCCTTTTGCTCCTACATCAACAAAATAAGGTATTAATATGATTAGGCAGTATGCATGTCAATACTGTGGAAATAAAAACTAAATAATCTGCCAGGATTCACTTGCAGAGTGTGGATACGAGACACTCTTGCCACTTTTTTAAAAAAAATTGTTTTCTTTAAGCACTGTTAATTGCAATTGTAAGAAAAACTTTATTTTAAAAATATATAAAACGCTATTTTGCTACAATATAAATAAAGCTATGTTACAGAACTCTTGAATGTTGCTTCAAGTACCAAAGTTGCAGCAGAATTTAATGCACTTTCACGATATTCACATTTACCAGAACTGGATAGATGAATGAGTGGACCTTATTTATTGATAGTGACGTTTACTTCACTTTTCCCATCCGTCTCTCATGTTAAACTTTACTTCTATGTGCAAATTCATCCAGGGTTCGTTTCTATGTCGACACTGGAGAAAAATGAAAAATAGTGTGGAGCGAAGAATAATGCTTCAGAACTGAGCTTGCGTGCAGTGTAATTGTACTGTCCACTTGTTGGAAAACTGTTCCCTCGTGTTTACACATATGATGAAATCGGAGGTCACATCATGAGATCATATCTGATGAATCGTTTTTTACACTCTTTATGCTGTCACGGGAGATTATTGCAACTCTTCGCAACTTTTCCGTAACGAGTGAAATATTTCTCTAAATTTCTACTGATTGCGTGGGGTCGGTTGCAGTGCACACTTTTGCGTTCCACCCGCAAGGAGAGCTGCACTGAAACTTATGAATTTCCCACCCGCCTTTTGTCTGGTTGCCTTCTCCCTCTCTGTTGAAACACCGCTGCCGGCCTTTGCGCCCAGCGTGACGCCGTGGCGCGGCGGCAAAAACGCCGTCGGGTTGGCAGCCGTGTCACAATGATCACATCGCGCTTTTGCTCTGTGAAACGCGGGGCGGCGCCTGCTTATGATGAAAATACAGGATGTGCAGCGTTGCGGATCAAGAGTGGATCGGAAGCAAAGGGCCGTACTTTCAATTTCTTCACATACAGATCACAAAGCAAGTCCACAGAATACGTGTTAAAACAACACCCAAGGGTGTCGCTTTTTATAAAGTTATTAAAATCTATTAAATATAGTAGCTTCAATCTATTCAATATCTTTTTATTAATCAAGTCGATCTACAATGTTCATTGTTTGACGATTGGGTGTCTAGTTTTTGCTGATGTTTGAGGATTTGTGCAAACATGTAATAATCTATTAAGTTTCTATTGATTGTCATATTTATATTAACGAAAAGTTACGTTTATTATAGATGTGGAGGTTAAAGATTAGAATTCAGAAAATAAAAATTAGGAAAGTGTGTTTTTTTCACCACTAAATCTTGACATACAACATTTCAGCGATCTATTAGTCGACATTTTCTGGTACATTAATTTGGCTAAAATTAAATTTAATAAATGTTAAAAATTAATTCCATTAGTATGAATGAAGACATCGTGTAAGCAGATAACAATACTAGTGGAAGATTACCTTTCATAGTTAATCACATATGTATTGTTAACATGGATATAAACCAATATATCGTTAATCGTATCGATTAAATTATAGGAACGATAAGTCAAAATCCTCGCCATTATTATATCACAACAAAATAATCAAATTGTTTGTGGCATTCACATAATAAACGGCATAAAGTTTTCACTCCAAAATTAGTTGTGGAGTGTACATTGACCTTATACTAATGCTAAGTTTAGTTATTTCAGTTAAAGTAACATAATTTTTGTTAATATATGATATAATCTACCTTACTTTTCGGGAGAAATAGTGGAAATAAATATTCACCTTAGTGAAGTACATTGTGTCTTGTTGCATTTTTTCTGCCTAGTTTAAAAAAAAATATCAAGAAATATCCTACATTTGTACAAATATTTTATCATTTATAGGAAAGAAACACTCGCAATAGTTTAAAGTCAATGCATTTTTATCTTACTATACTTTTACAGTTTCAGGACTGCATTGCAGTAGCAAATACCATGCGGAAATTATCAAACGAAAAAAACGACAATTTTGTGTCAACAGGGTCATGAATATCAAAAAGCATCATTGCACATCCACATACGTTAGATGCGCATTTCAAAAACAGATCATTTGGCTACAAATCATTTTCCTTCTTTTAGAGAAGTATCCATTTTGATGAAATATGCAAACATATTCGCCTACAATTACACGAAATGCACCAACAGGAAAAATCGGCCAAAAAGTCACAAATATGCATAATCAATGTAGCATCAAATTCTAACAATGTCAAGAAATTTCACTTGCCTATTGCCCTGAAGTAACAGACAAGAATATGCAAAATCACGTAAATCCACTTCGTAGTTATGTTCAGAGCTTTAGGCAACCCGCTAGTCATAAGTGCAAACTAACTCAATTAAATGCGTACTTTGACCCTGTTTGCTTAATTTCCTTCTCATAATTATGCCCATTCTACATGACTTGACCTGACAGTCTCATTGTCATTTTAGAGAATGAAAAGTTACATACTTTAGCGTAGAGATCCCCACGCCGTACTCCGGTCTTCTCAATCTGAGAAGGGAATTTTCTCATCGTCGCACAGCAACATGTATGGGAACGTTACAAGGAAAACGCGGCATCGAACCCGTGGCCGCGTAGTGGAACGCGAGCACGCTGACCAAGAGCTAGCCACGAGCCCGAAGTTATCAATGTATACTAAAATTAGTGATACTAGAAACCGAATGAACACGATCAATTTATCTGGAGGATGTATCTAGTAGGACGAGTGTGTGCATCGTTTTCTTAGGAAATGGCACAAGCCTCATCTGCAGTATCTCTGAACTACACTCACGACTTGTTCATCCTGTGTTCTGGTCGTCTCTTCAGAAGGAGAAAACTACACGACTTGCGTTTCTTACGTCATTCTACGATCTGAAGAAGTCCAAGGAAACAAGCGCTGTTTGCACGTTTTTGTAGACGTCTCCTGTTCTTGTCTGCGTCCTTGCCGCGAAAGGACATTGTCGTGCGACTGGTGGGTCAGCACTGGTCTTGTTCATCTTGCTGTCGGACTTGACGTTCCAGGAATTTTAAAGTTATTCCACTCGTTTCATGACTTAATTATTTAATGTGCATTAATCTGGAGCGTTGTTGTCGTCGACGTCGTCGTGGGAGTCCACAACGAAAGCGTTTTGGTGGCCGGGAGGTCGTAGGTTTTACTACCTACGAGGACAGATTTTTTTCAAATAAGCTTCCGTCAATGTTAATGTTTCGATGAGAATTCTAGAGATCAGCAGCTCTTGATCATGGTTTTGTTAGATGAATTTCAGGCTCATGCCCGAGCCCTTTAACCAATCGGTCACAGTCCACACGCCATCATTCCTTCCACATGTCTCTCTGTCGTCATTCCCGCCTTGGGCGATTTGTCCAACATGGGAATCTAATGCTGAACACCACGATCTGTTTAGAAACTGATTATGGATGGCAGATCAAGGAGCCGAGAGAGCGGACGTTATTCCACTTTCTCACTTTCTTCAAATTTCGATTTACAACCTGAATCTTTTGCAATATCCTTGAATGATTTTAGAAATAAAATTCAATCCAAGAATAGAATGCGATGATCCAAGCTTAAAATAATTCATCGAAGAGACTCTCGCGGAACGTTGAGAGATAAAACCAAGATATTTCCAATAGGTTGACCAGGGGTTTCATGGAACCAAACTGAAACAAGATCCAACACCTAAACTTTCCCGTAAACTTCCACAAGGAAATTATCATTTTCGCAAGGATTAGTAAAGAACACATTTCAATGGGCTAAGCTTCGGAAATACCCATGTTAGGAAGAAATTGCAAGTCGTGAATTTTGTTAATATTGGTATTATATCATTAACCCTGTTCTTATTTTAAATCATAAAGCCTTTACTCGCTTTTCAATATTTTCTTTCGCTGGATACTTACAATAAACAAACTGTGAGAGAACACACAGTACAAGTGGGTTACAGTATGCAACAAGTCTTATTTCTCTTTTCTACGCGAAAACGTTCCACTTAAAAGTTCATGGTTTAGAATGGAAATATATTGTTGGTTGCTACTTCTTAGCGTTCCAGGGTTAGGGTCGCAACTTGTTGTTTGTATCTTTCTACGTGTTTTAGCTCGTTGCGGGGCTTCGCCCGCTCAGCCCAAATCTTGGGGAAGCTACTTGCCTCCCCCAGAGTTGCGACATCCATGAAGTAAAGGAATGAATAATAGTGTCAACAGTTATAAATATTGGAAGGACGAAAGCGGAATAACACCCTCTCTCTCTTTCTCGATTTACTATCTCCACCCTAACTAGTTACTCACCACAATTTTCACCATATCATTGTTGCGTAAAAGTTTTGACGATTCACCGTTTGGCGGGAGAAGAAGAATAAAAGACCTCAGCAAACCTCCCACACATTTAATTTAATATGAAAATATTTTTACTACGGAACCTTATATCATCTAGTTACTTTCTGTTACTTGTATTTCATTAAGTCTCTAAAGACAAATTGCATACTTTTCTTTTCGATAAAAAGCATACTAACTGGATTTAGATAAAGTAATGATATGTAGATATTTTCTGTCAGAATCGTGTGGGTGAAGAATATTGTATACTTCTCAAAGACCATACATTTTCAACGTTCTGTCGATTGATTTTTATTTATTTAAACAACCAATTCGGAGAGATTCAACAGGAGCGTTTTGAAGAATATTTGAGCATCGTGACACATGAACAATCGAAAAAAAGTTTGGATCATTGTATTGTATAAGTTAATAGTGAATACAATGAAGTATAATTGTCTTTCTTGTGAATGTGTAGGACAATAGGTCGTTGTATTGATAAATGTCTTCTCTGTGACGAGCTTTCTTTCGGAGTTTGAACTCCTGAACACAGAGGGCGCGCTTCTCAGAAACCAATGAAGTGTGTCCCGCTCAGGTCTTGTGCAATAGATCGCGGCACCCTCTACCCGTTGTTTTCAGACGACCAGCTTTATCACAAGGGTAAGATGCCGATCTCACGAAGTCATTCTTTTCAAGATATCTCCTTTATCTGGTTGGTGCTGAAAAGATTTATCTTCAGGAATTCCGAAACCATTCATGGCCGACTAACGAATAGCTATTCAAGAATTCATTTTTTACTGTAGACGCTCTATCGTATCTACCGATTATTGAATATCTGGAGATCACAGATATCATTTTTCATCCGCCAAACGTTTGAGGAAGTTGAATACTTAAAAATGTTGGTAGCAAGTAACAGAAAGGCTTGTACAGTTTATGAAATCTGTATAAATGTTTCATTCAATAATTTTATTGATTTTAGAAATCGTTGAGTTATTGTACTTGAAAGCATTAAGGGAAAATTGTTGTATTCAAGACCGCCTAGGAAGTAACGCATACTTATAGCCTATAGGATCCGGACACGAAATATCAACTTCCTTCAATTTAGCCTGGAACTGTACCGAAAGTACTTTCCGAACTAGTGCTGAAAGTACAACAATTAGAAGACAAAATATGTACCAACACCCGAACGGAAGAGTACGTAGCATGTCCCCTTGAATTAAATTTGTGTATCCCACGGAACATTGCCATCAATTTCTCTCGTATATCAAAGGTCTCGTATAAAATATTGTATGCCACGCGCCAAAAATGTCTTTCCATGACACGACGGGACTCATAGTCTGGGCTCGCCCGGAAATTCTCCCGCCTAGTCATGGACATATCCGCTTTCTTGCCTTGTAATGCAATTCACTATAATTCGTACATTTTGCTACACTTGTAATCACGGCCATTTCCTTTATCTAATTATTTTCTCTGTTAGTTTAGAAACCGCTTAATAATTCAGTAGGCAGAGCAAAACTGTCGACGAATTTAAAAAAATTGCGGTCGCATTGAAAGAAATTATTATTATCTGCTCGTTTCTTTCACGGAAACGCGCACACTCCTTGGGGTGAATCTTGTTGGGGTGTTGAATTTCAGGAATAAGTCAATAAAACCGGTTTAGCGTACAAAAAGGTAACAAAAATACTAGCATACAATTGAAATCTTTGAGTATTGAGCAACAGATTTTGGATTTTAATCGGGGTGTAATACTTATGGTGCCACTCGCTAAATTAAGTTCAATTCTACAATCACGAGACATTGTGCCATTCTGGAATAGAAAGGATTTGTTGTCCTCACGTGGCAAAATGGGGTCGAGACTGCGTCCTATTAAATGTGTTTTCTAGAAGAACTTTGGCGATCAAAACAGGCTTATTGGAATTCAAATCAAAAGGACGACGCATTGACAGGACGGAAGTTTTGCCGGTATGTAACACAAAAATTGTTATAATATTGTAAAATTGTACTAAATTTCGTTACATCTGATCCCGAGTCAGACATCCTACTTTCCTTTCCTCTGTCTTTTCAATCGCCTTCAGTTATCCTCTTGTACTCATCTCATAAACTCCGCTTTCCCAGAATTTCTTCTGCCATTCTCTTTTAATACTTTTTAGTGGATTCCAAGCAAGCTCTCGTTCAACATCAGTCTCACATCATCCGTCGCAGGTGTCCGTATCACCAAAACCGATTTTATTCAGTTTTGTCGATAACTCTAGGCGTTTCGGTTACGTTAAGTCAAGAACATCAATTGAATTTTAAATTAAGACACGACATTTTTATTGATTTATTAAACACGACAATGTTGGAATCAATGTGCTTTTGGTCCATTTTCTTACAATTAGATATGAAAATGCAAGCATGAGAAAATAACCGTACATCTGTTCACCATATTAGGAGCGTCTTCATTATATTTATTGACTAGGTTTTTGTTTACTTTTAACAAATAATGGACCTGTGATCCTTCAAATATAAATAAATTTATTGTTTCACACTTTGAATGTTATATATTTAATAAATATCTTTGTTATAATGAAAGTGTTTTCAGTAAAATAAAAAATAAGCATAAAACTACTTCAAATAGATGTTCTTTAAAATATGGTGGGGGACACGTACCCCCGGCAGAGATGCTCGTGTTCATTACATCAGTGCCTTTTGTTTCATAATTCCTTCGAGTAAGAAATGCTACAAAGTTCGTGGTGGTATTTAGAAAGAGAGAATCCTCGTACAATAATATTTCGTGCACTGTCGAATAAAAGGTGATTTGCGTTCGAACATATTCCCTGGGTGAGATCTTGCCTCGTCGTGCGTCACGAATTCTGCGAAGCTCCGATTTCATGACAGCAGACGAGCGACTTCAGAAAATGCGGCCCTGCGCGAAAGGAAGTCGGCATTTAAGACACCGACGAGTGGGTCATTAGGGCGGTTGCAAGAAATCGCCTTTTGAAAATTCCTTCGCGGTAGCCCATAAAAATATGCCAATTGGTGTATTTTGAAGATGAATGAAATTTGCGAAGTGTCAGCTCGATAGGATAAAATAAGATTAAGACCTACTTCATCAGCTGTAAAAGGGAAAAAATCTTATAAAATCTAGTGTTATTCTCAATAAAATGAGAACAGTTTGTCCTAGGAAAGTGTTCTTTTTTAGTTTTGAAGAACGTTTTTGCCTTTAATTTTTATCCTTACAACTGGTTTGGCAAACATACAGATTGGCAGATAGTTGGATATGCGTGGACCACACGTAGAATTTCACGATTATTTGGAATTAAAAAATATACTTGAAATATTTTTGAAATTATTTAGCATCAAATATTTCAATTAAGAAGCTTTTTAATTATAGTGTATTTGCTACTAGTGGGTGAAAAAAATTGAGATATTTGGAGGGGGTGAAAAAATATTGACGTACAATTCTATTATTAATAATAATTTAACGATTATTCATTTAAAATTTCATTTCTTAATTATGATTGCCTGTCGTGTATTTTAATGATAAGGTTTCCAATTTAAATTTTAGATAATTACGTTTATTGTTCATTCCTTATAATAAAACATTAAATAAAATTAATAAAAGCAAACTGTTTTTATTTCTTCAAATTCACGTTTCTGAGCGCACGTTGTGGCTCCATCTCCATGTACAATTGAATTTACGACCGAATATTTCTTGAACTTCATGTACAATTGAGTATTTCTATATGTGATGTTAAATATTTGAAGATGTGACAGTATTAAAAGTTGGAATGTATTCAGAACCGTAAATCTATGCCAGACACATATTGAGACCAATATTACTTATCTAGTAAGACTACACATGATGGTAGGTAGATCAAATTGGTAAAATTTGTCAAAATGTCGCCAGAAACAACTACAACACTCCTCTTCATGGTAGGCGTCCGTTCAGAATAATCAACACAAATTAGATAAAGGCGTATGAGTACACTTATTCCAACAAATAACATTTCTTATTCATTTATTTTCTTATGAAATATTGTATTACAAAATGTATTGAAAGACCCACGGGCGAAACAGACGCGGTTGAAGTTTGTAACCAACCGGCCCTTATTTGCTGTGTATTTGCAACTATTTATACCTATATATTGAAAGGCTTTTATATAACCAACACTGTAAACGGTCGTACATATTTTAAAATTAAAACGAATGAAATTGTGAGGAAATATATAACATCATTGGCAATACTAATTTATGACGTCTTCGGTGCATTATTCATGTCCAAAAAATATGTGTGCTATGTACGTTGTTAATGAAAACACATTTGTATGGCTTGTTCATCGTCAGGTATAGAACATTTCAGGGCAAAGTAACAATAAAAGATACTGTTTTAAAAATGTTCATGTTTGATAACAAAATAAGATTTAATTATTGTTAATCTTATTAATCAAATCGTATTGATTTATGTTACTCCAAAAAGGCACAGCGTTTCACCATTATCGCAGTGTTTACCCCCTCCCAAGAAACATGTTTTTTAGAATTCTTCCAGAATGTTTTGAAGGATGCGGATGAAATTCTTCAATTCAATTCGTCTTATCGTGGGGGTCAAATGAGGTTTTGGCAGTGTCTGTAAGTCTTAAAAAACGGACCATATCTGCCTAATTGTATATCCTTCCCCAAATACGATTTTTTGAAAATTCTCTTAGAATGTTCGGAAAAAACCGGCAAAATGTAACCGAGCCTAATTGCGGCGGACACCTTACTAGCCCTCGACGTCAAGAAGTCGAACCGTAACGGACGGATGCACGCAGGGGACCCTGAATTAGAATAATTGTGATGAGGCAGTTTAACTACGGCGTAGTCCTGCCGCAGTCGACAACAATATCGATCTTCTGCGCATGCGCGCTTCGAGTTTCGCATCACTTTAACACCTGGTCACGTATAGAAGGTTGGTATTGCTGTCGTCTATTGTACGCTATGCCGTGCTTGAAACTCCGTGTTCGTTCACAGGCCTCTTAAGCAAATGTCGGAAAACATTTAGGGAGAAAAGATGGAAATCAACATATTTGTGAGTTCTATTCCAGAATCTTTGAAGGCGTGTTATTTTTTATGGTAATACACTATTATGTGGATTTTGTGCACCTTCAGCGCAAACAGGCTACAGTAGAATATTATAAAACTCTGAAATTGCTCAGTAACTTCGCTAATCTCCCCTGGAAAGAAATTCTCATAAGAATGTTGAAGTCGCTCGCGCAATATACGATCCAAGTGCAATACTTGGTTAAATCTATTTTTTAATATTTTAAAATTATAGTTCATTCGTAAATGTAATGCGATGAATTATAGTAGTATTGCGTTGCAGCCGTTTTGCCGAAGCCTTTGATCGACGGAAATCTAACAATCTTCATTTTAGCCACCAAAGCGGTTGCCCTCCTTTCGAAGTACCACTAACTGCTGTAATGGTCAGCGGGTCTAATGTCACAATGCCATCTAACTGCTGCGAACGGAGGTATTAAGGGTATTACAGTTTCAGAATTTAGCTCAGAGGCATTACTTAGGACTCTGATGCTAGAAATCTGCTATAACCCATCGGATTCACTTCCTCTACCACTTTGATGTTCTGTCTACGAATGCATTTTTTTGGCTTAAATGACCACGTCTTGTACCTGGATCAAACCTGTAAATTTGAATTCTGGAAAGAAATGTGAGGTTTTAATAAGATATGTTCAATTAAATACATTCGAGATCATTAGCGTATCGGACTGTTATACCCAAGTTGGGTTCAAACCCGATCGATGCCGTGGATTTTTAAGGCGAGTACATTTACTTGCATGTTAAAGACCCTGAAGACTAAATGACGCCTCTGAGCTAAATTCAAATCTCCTGTTTCTCGCCCACGAAATACCTCCTTTCTCTGCTAGTTGGTGGAAGGAGCGTAGCGAAATTGGCGTGGTCAGACGGAAGAGCAGGCCTGAGTCTCGCATAAGGCATTAATTCAGTTCGATAATTAGTTCAATTATGAATACAGGTAGAAACGAATGCTTTCAACAAGAGTTGATATCAAGAAATATTCTCTATAAATACATAACTATTTGCGTCGCCGCATAAGGTTCAGATTTCGACTTTTCTACCTTATCGTGTCCCACGTCCAAGAAAAGACGTACTACCACGAGAACGCGGAGAACGTTATTTGATATTCCACTCACATCCCAATGAGATCAAGAAAACGCTCGCAGATAGTGAAGTTACATTTAGCAGCAAAACAGGTACTTCAGCATTTCCTCAATGGTGCAAGTGAAGCTGCACAAGCCTTGGTCGAGGTGGGTGTCGTTGACCTAGAAGCTGAAGTACAATACAACCACATTATTTTAATATTTTAGTATTCATTACAAATTGTAATTAATGCAAAAATTTCATTGTTAAAATCAATGCCAATTTTCCTTTTGATGGCCAGTGTAGGATCGAATTGTATAGAAACAGTTATGCGCCAGAGACGACTTCAGTTGGCGCTGAAGGCCCCAAGGCGACTGGGTCAGGCGCGCCGCCCAGCCGGTCATGCACGGCGCGCCTCCTGGCCACGGTGGCTGGAGCCCCGCCCCAGGCCGCTGCCTTCTCGGGCCGGACCGGGCTGGAATAACATGACTTTATCTATTCGCGATCGCCAGGGAAGCGTTCAAAGGCAGTAACAGAAGCTTACGCTAGAGGTTCCTACGTATCATTTGTACTCGGCACTGCCCTTTGGGATGGTGCACATGTTATCTTGGGAAATTGTATGTTCTATGAAGAATATTCTTCTTTTTCTCCTTCTTCTTCTTGCTATTATAATTCTTGTTGTTGTTTTTATTATTATTATTATTATTATTATTATTATTATTATTATTATTATTATTATTATTATTCCTGTTCTAAGTACCACGTCTGGAAATGGTGTTGTGATTAAATTCTTCAGAACTGTGATACATGTTCAAAATATAATGACACGCTGAAAGAAAACGTTAATTATTTTCATGGAATTCCAACCCAAACTGATTTGTCGTCGCTACAACAGGGATATAAAATAATATGAACTTTATTCAAGGTTTTCATATCTGAATCATGTGCTTATATTATGGATTGTGTCCTTATCTGTAGGCGTACTGAATAAGTGATTATGACAAATTTCCCTGCTTAGTAAGGCACTTTTAAAGTTTGCACTGTTATAAATATTAATAGTACAACTTACAGACGTAATGTTTGCACAGTAAGGAGTTTGTAATAAATTGATGAAGTTTGTCTAATGTACCCCAGTGTTAGTAACTTCCCACCATTACAAATCGATATCATGACTTTCATCATTAATGAGATGAGTCAAAAGTTGTGCCCTGAAAAGGTGGGAAAATATATTTAACCCCTTATTCAAAGCACATGCAGTTATATCGAAGGCAACTTCTTACAATTTGTAAAGAAAAGCAGATGATTGAATATCTTATTAAGGACATCACTTGCGCCAAAAAGAAAAACAGGACTTCCCCCTAAGTAATTTCACACTCTAGCAACGT
>BOPP01000006.1:1953005-2001615 GCA_017312745.1 Gryllus bimaculatus | reverse complement strand
GATATCGAAAAGGTTAAATAATGTCGATGGCTAGTTCGACAGATCTCCAAATCGGATTCGGTGAAATGAAACTCAGAGAGTAACAACACATAAGTTTATTACAGAATCCAAATACAAAGTTACACAAATTTCTAATGCATCAAAATGGTCGTGAACACTGAATATCCAATATTTTCCTTACGCATCTACGCTACCCCCCACTTCTGTTTTCCAGATAGAGGTTGGAGAAGGGGGTAACACTTGGCATTGCCAGTTAGCAAAGCAAGCGCGCTCCGGGCTGGCCTTATCAGGGAAAGGGGATGAGCCAGCTCAGGCGAGGCGAACTCGGGATATCACTGCGCGCATGAAAGGTTGAAGGACCCTTGGAATTATGTGTAGGTCCAAAGGGCAAGGCTTCAGTAATCGGACGGCTGAATATTCCAAGCCCTATGCCGGTAAGTTAATTGGGTCACAGAAGGCGCCTCTTCCCTCCGATCCCAAAATAACAACTTTATCGGGAGACGCCATGTCGTTATTTTAATTGAAGGCGTAAGTCCCCTCTCTTGTTCTGGGGTAAGCGTCCGTCATGCCCTTCGGTTGCCTCCGATCCGCTAGCGGAGCAACGAACCGTTTATGGGCACGGACAGGCAGCGGGCCGCGGAGACGGAATTCCAGAGTCGGCTTTTTCGGTAGCAGATGGGAAGGAAGAGCCCTCACAACTTTTACTCGGCTCCATTTTCTGAGTTCTGTGTATAGAACTCTATGCCTTCACTTTATGCCTTGTTTATTTCAATATAAATGGTTTAGCACATATACGGGAGTGAATAAAACACTAATTAAAGTCTTCTTATTCGTATGCGAATCGTTTAAAATACACGTGTGGCCTAATGCCTCTCCCTGAACCACTGAATGGCGAATAAAACTGAATCCAACAAAAAGTTTTGAGTACATAAAACTCATTCGTAGATAATAATATGTCAATTTTTTCCAAAATGTGGGCTAGGACTATCCACCCCCAAGCCCTGCTATCTTGTGTTGCAATGTGTACACGGGCTCCCCATTTCGTGCAGAGCAAAGGGAGGGCGGGCGTTCCCAGCAGGGAGGAGGGGGTCTGGTGAGACAGGCCGTGGGAAGTGGGGCGCGGTTTCACTTTTTGCCGCCTGCTGCTCCTCTGCGGCGGGCCCTGGGCGGCTGTTGGCGCGGCGCGGCGTGGGTGATACTTCCGGCTGCCTGGCGCCGCCGCCGTCCGCACTTTCGCCGCGGCGCGCTGGTCGACGAACCCGCCGCGCGAGGAGGGGGAGGGGAGGGGCTCGGCTCCACGCGGCGCGCCCACGCACGCGAGGCCGGCCAGCGGATGTGGAGGCACTTGAATGAAGTCGATATTTGCTACCCATACCAACAGGGACTTGAAGCACAGTGTTGCGTACAGCAATCGACAGCAGTATCAATCATCTCAATATATGCAGATGCTCAATAGTGGTATAGAATGGTCGAGATACCGGTCTTTCGACCAATAGTGTGAATCTGAGAAAGCCAGAATCTGAGAAAGTGGATTTGCACAAACATTTAGGTGGAAATGGAAGAGGTTGTGGCGACAGATTTGGCGCTAAATTCCAATAATGCCACATCCTCTTGATTCGCATTTGTTCGACTAGACCTGCCTGACAATTGATCTGTCGTACATAAGTGCCTCATTATATAATTGTATATATAATACACCATGCAAAAGACTCAAAAGTGCAGTCAGTTGCTGTAAACTGCGCTGTTCTTAAAGTCCATAACAGCCGTGGCCGATCCATCTTGACAGTGTGAAAGATAATATCCGCACTAGAAGAGTGTAGATACTCGTATCTGTGATGAGGGACGCTCTGAGTGAGGAAGGTTTTTAGCGGCACTTGAAAGGAAAGTAGCTGTCCTCGGTTGTGTGTGAGCTAAAAACCTCATGCAAATATACGGAAGCGAAGGCTGCGGGTCGAGTCCTACGTGGGGCAAGGGTAATTTCACCCTGTGGTCATGACGGGATTGCCTTTTCGCAACACACCATTTGAACATAATCTCAATCCATCATCCTTGTATATCCATATTTCAACAATTACTTTGACTTTATTACCTTTATTGCCATTCTGATAGGAAACGGAAAGATTAGGGCGTAGGGCCAGAAGGATTCAAATATTTTCACTTCGTGACAGTCCATGCGGTGCTTTAGCATTGTTTGACCATCTTGGGAGCATTCTCAATACAGTCACAGTCAGATTCGGTTCTCTGCATACTTTGTGCCTGCCGTTCCATTTCACGCCAACTATCTCGGACATAAGATTATTTTGTTCCTTTGTTAGACCAGAGGCCGAATGGTATGGTATTGATATATCGTCACGTCACTTAATACTATTCTGTAACACGCCTCTTAGCTCATACGTACAACGACTCAGTTCTACCTATGCGAGGACAAACCCCGCTATTTCCGAAGGCGTGCCGGTGCCTCTAATCAACTGCGCCTACTTATTAGTTTCATGTTATGCATAAGCGGCCACAATAGGTCTTTTGTGAAATCAGGTATGGTCCGTCCATTCGATCACACTGTCACGTAACCGCATCCATACGTGTCTCTAACGAACAACTTTTGTTGTTGTTTTTATATAATACTCTGTATTATGTATTTACGAAATATGAATAATTATTGTTAGATCTTAAAATTCAATATTGGAGTATTATAAAATATTACCGTCAGGCCAAGTTTAAAAATCAAATCGAGAGTAACAAGATATCGCGATAGGGATAGTGTACATTTTATCTACTTAGATTTTTAAAATATATGTATTCCATTTGACTATTCATCCTAAATGTGATACTCATGTCAAAGAAGTTAATGCGATGCCATGTATTATTCCACCACCTAAGATTATTAGGGTGGATACTAGGCATTTTATTTTCCAAGCAGAAAATGTAGCAACACTAGACCGGTAGCTCGAGTGACGCAATCATACGAGCAAAATAAAATCCCTTTTACCACGTGTGTTATCCTTTTAGAAAACCTTACTGACATTCAATTTATTTTAACTCAACGATATAAATCACTATGTTACGAGAAGGTCAGTAGGAGCTAATACGATTAGACGAAAGTATATTGATTTCTTTGTTGCATTTGAGCATCGACTTCCATTAGGTACTAATGCCAGAAATTGAACTTTTAACACGGTGCCCATCCCCTAAAAGTAACCGCTATTACTAGGGTCTGTCTAAAATATTTTTGGCCACGGAATCATCGATTGATCAGGGTAGCGATAACACGAGTAGAGAACGCAAGAGTATCGATTTTTCCAGTACAGTTAGTATTACAACATTCCTAGCACTCTGCAACTGCAGCCGGTAACCCCTGGCTCAATTCGTACGCAAATTTCGTTCCATAAATGCGCGCGAAGTTGCCGCGAGGCGCCGCTGCGAACTGCTCGGCGGGCGCGTGGCGCTGCATCCCATCAGCCGCCCACTCGCCCCTCGGCGCCGGCCCTCGCACGGGGGGCGTTGCACTGCGAGGCCGTCTGTGCCTGAGTGTGTGTGTATCGACACAGCCTACCTCTGCGACAGCTCAGCCGTTGCCTCTGCAGTCGCAGTGATGGAGAAGATCCTAGAGTTAGTCTGACGGCGGGAGATTTCGTCACTAATTACATACTCGTACCTGGGCGAGAATTCTTGAGGCCTGCTGCTCTGATCGGCTTCGTTTTCCATGGTTTCTCCAATGAATACCAAGCGAATGTCCGAGCTCGGGCCAAGGACCGCACACGATCTCTTGTTCCTCTTCCTTAACCTCTCATCTCTTCCCTTACAGTACACTACCACACACTTCGGGAGACCAATTGAGAGCTTAGAGCTTTTTCCGGACGGGTCAGTGCCTCGCGAGGGAGGTACTAGGAAGAGGGATACCTGCAAACCGCCGTCTAGGTAGGCGGGGGATGAACGCGACCGCCTCCCTATGTAACGTGTGCAACACTTGTGGGACGAATGACCTCAGCAGCTGACGCGCCGGCACCCATACTCACTCGGCGCCGTCCCTCGCATGCTGGGCGGGGGCGTCGCCCTGCGTGGGCGCGCGCCCGCGGCTGCTCGCCCTCGCCGCCGCGCGGCCTGCGTCACGACGCGGGCCGACTGGCCTTTGTTCGCGCAGAGGACACCGCGTTCTCTTCTCGTCAATTTGCGAGGTCCACCGAGCTACAAGTGCGCAGCTGAAGCTTCAGAGACCGGGTGGATCTCTGTTACTGTCCCGACGTTGAGCGGGTTTTCATCACCCACCAAGTAGAGGTATCGGGTGACGCCATTTTTGGCTGCAAATTGGGCAGGCCGGTTACTCTGGCCAATTATTATCTAGTTTTGCTCACACCAGTTCCTGAGGATCGCTCAGACAGTGGCTTAAAATGTCACGAGCCTTAATTTTCGTATTTTGTTTTAGTTTCCGTACCTTCTTCATTTACGTATTTTGTATCAGTTGGGATGATTGAAGAGAGGAATCCGGGCCAAATCCCAGTAGATTATTCTTAAAAATGATTCTGTAATACTAGATCGTGTGCTGCGGATCTATTAAGCTCCAGCGTGTACAAGAGATATTTACAGACTGAGCATTGCTAGTTGTCACCTCTCCTTTCTGGACTGCCCACCTTCAGACTTCCACGCAGGTTAAAGCCAAATTCCTATTTCTAATAGGGTTCGCGAAGAACCTGTTTGAGGCTTTTCCCCAGACCCCAGACTTACGTACTCTTGGTGTGAAAAGAATTGTTACTCAGGTTTTCATGAGTGTAGAACCAAGGTAATCGGAGTGTAGAACCATTGATACCAAGATTAGTCGGACCCGGAGTCTTAAAAGATCCCACTACATTTCGCACTAAGGACATTGATTTCGTTGAGAAACTGGGAAACCGGCCGGACCTTTCCAATATTCCTCCAGGAAAGAAATTCGAGGAGCTAATCCTTTGTGTGTGTGTGTGTGTGTGTGTGTGTGTGTGTGTGTGTGTGTGTGTGTGAGTGAGTGAGTGAGTATATGTGTGTGTTGGGGGGGAGGGGGTACTGATGTAGCAGGAAGAGGGCGAGTTGAAAATGTTTGGAGCCAATGATCGGTGGGCGAGCTCTCGAGGCTCCCTGCTAACAAAGAGCGGCGCAGCAGCCCCGGCCTGCCGGGCGGCTCCGCTCTGCGCCGCGGACGCGCCTGGGCGGGGCAAGGCTTCGAAGGCCGGCGGGTTCCGCTCCGCCCCGCCCCGCCCAGGGATGCCCAAAGCAGCCTCCCACCGCCGCCCACGGGAGGCCCTGGGTTCGAACCTCTCCGCCGACGCGCCTCTTCCGGGTTCACCGCTCCAAGAGCCACAAGGAGTGGAGGAGGCGGACTAAGGATGAATCTAGGATTGGAATTGAACTGATGGATTGGCAAAAAAGGTGGAATTCGAACGCAAAAAAGGGTCTTTTGAAACTCGATTTAAAAATAAAAAAACAGTACTTCTTAAGTATTTTAATCTTCTCCTAAGCAGGTCTTAGGAATGAATGGCATAGATCATTGATCTATATTTTGAAATATTTAGTTACTACAAAATTTTACTTTTGATATTTGACATGTCGCTGGTCTTCATAACCTTTCAACCTCTTTCGTTACTAATAATTTCTAGCAGCATTAAAAGCGACTACACTTCCAATTGTCCAATTGTTCAAACCGTTTGAAAATTGTATTGTCAATTGTATTTGGGAAAAAAATTGAAGAATCGAAGATAAAAAGTGTTTAAAAGATTGGTCTCTTGCTAATAAGCAGGTTCCCAAGGCAATGAAATCAATACATAATTTGCCTTCAAACATGCTTGCACCAAAAAAGTGGAACTAGATGGAGGATTACGAGATGATAATCACTTTATGGCTTTTTGATTTAAAAGGAGGCTTACATTTATCTTTCTTATAGATAGTATAGTGAGTTAAAAAATAGCTTCATCATTCATTTCAAACATTTATTTATTTTAGTGTACATCAGTTTCTAACTTTTACATTCAGTCCGGTGAATTTTTCTACTCCCTCGACCAAGTAGTTTGTTGGTACTCCGTGATTTTCAAAGGGCTAGAAGCAAAATGAGCAAAGTAAGCTTTCTCGACTTCTCACTAATTTGCAGTCATAAAGTTATTCGCATTTTGTTCAGGGATAAAAAAAAGGGCTTAAAAATGAGACGTTGTGTACTAAGTTCTAAGTTCCTTCCACCAGCTAGTTTTTCGCTTCTTTTACCTAATTGCGGAACCCATGATTTTTTCAGGTGTCAGGGTTCGTAGGTAAGCAATCTAAAGTAATCTTTAGAGTAAGGAAAATTAGAATACTCAACCATCGGATCTCAACGTTGAGTTCTTTTGATCTGCAGAACCTCAATAGCGACTAGGCCTGCTACAAATACATACCGCCCATCAAGTACACCATTTGCTTGTACAGTTGATGAAGCATTTGATTGTACGCGCCTTTTGATGTTCCCATCGACAAAAACAGCTGAACTCCGCGGAGGGTTGAAACCGAACTGCACTTACCTGCAAGAAAAAGAACAAGAGAGTATGAGAAATAATATTTCATCACAGTCCCAGTGCAATTTTTAAATTACAAAAATATTACAAACAAAAAGTTAAGGAAAGAAATGCTTGAAACATTAAATTATTTCTGTTATAAAAATTAAAAATATACAAGGTAGACCACTCACAAGACGAAATGTGTGTAGACACAAGGTAGACTGCTCGCACTGTTCACATCATACTTTCAATTAAACTAGCAACAGATTAACTTTTAATCAAAGAATAATTCACCTAAATAATATTTACTTCAATAGAAGTTTTGAAGGGCACTTTTTATACTTCTAGGAACACAAATTGTTTCCATCCTAACTTCACCAAATACCGGGAGAACCACACCCCCAGCACGTTTGCCAGCGACTTCAAAATGATTAAGAATCATTTCCACATGTTACACAAGCTGCCTTCCAATTTGATCTGGCAGAAATTGAAGTGAAATATATTCATTTGACGAAATGACCGAGACGAGGACGCGCTGTAGCACAGCCGCTGAATTCTCATGAGTGTCGAAGGCCACCGTGAATGTTTGTTCACCCCTTATCCCACTGCCCCGCCCTGCCCTGCCCCCCTCCCCGGCTGAGCGCGCTTCCCAACCCACGCCACGCCACTGCCCTGGCTGTCCACTGCCCACGGGGCAAGCGCTCACTGCCTGCAACCCACGCCCGCCGACATTCGCCCTCGCCTGCCATCATGAATCGCCTCTTTCCAGCCGCAAAGAAAAAAGTCATGGGTTCACACATAAATATACCCACAAGTACAAATAGTCATTACAAGTCTGCCAGAGAAGATATTAGATTTCAAATCAGTGTGGGTCATAAGAAATGAATCTGACAAGGGTTCTGACATTTAGTGAAAACAGTGTTTTGAAACTTAAATATATATATTTTCCAAGTACCTCTTAATATTAAAAAACTAGTTGTATGAAGAGTGTTTAGAAATAAACTTCCGATAGCAGTATACCGATATTTTGAGAGAAAAGGATTGCCATCCCTGCGTTTGTGAATCAATGAATACAAGTTCATTCCGAGTTTGCAACTTCTCAGAAGTCAATTCGTCGACTCCTAAGGAAACGGATCAATAAAGACATTAAAGTTAATATTTTACGAAAATCACTACCTAAAACGTGATGTCGGATCTAGCTTCCCCCGTATATTATTCCTTCGCTTCTCACCACTTTAAGGCATTTTCTCCGGCGCTTTACAATTGTGACTTGAGTTTTCGCTCGTCCGTGTGCCATTGTGGGCGGAGTGTGAGGGGGTCCATTGTGAAGATTCTCGCACTCCCAGGCCGTCCCGACCCGCCGCGTTTCGCTTTTGTTTGTGCGGGCGCCGCCGCCGCGGGTGTTTGTGCGCACAGTGGGCGACAGCCAATCAGCGTGTCGTTATCGCCCGTGAAATGTGACGAGATATTTCAAAATTAACTCGGAGCCAGAAAGAAAGCATGTTTTTTTCATAAAACCTACAGCTCGGTTTATTGCATTGTTCATGTTTAATCTAACTGTAGTGCATTTCTGGCAAAATCCGGGGTCAGTGAAGATAAAAAATTAAAATTATATGTGATGTAATATTTTTGTAAAACATAATATGGAATGAATTTAAAAATATATTAAGTAAAAAATGAAAAGCACTGAAGTAATATGTTGGAAGGAGGAAGCTTTTATCATTTACAACGGCAGAGGAATATTTCTTGGGTTTCAGCGAAAAGTTAAGTCTTCAAGACAACTACTATCTGTCCATAATAATTTTGCTAGTGAGACTCACCAAATTTTCACAAACTTGTGACATAAAATTGTATTAATCTTCACTAAACGCACAGCCTATTTCATACCGTGTGTCGAGGTTTCCTTAAAAGAAAAGATACAGTCTCTAAGGATGTGCGGGGTGGTCCTTTTGTTTTAGCACTCCAACGTCTCGGTTAATTTGCGCAAAATAATCCTAGAACGTCTTGCTCTTTGGTCGTTTGAATGAACTATGGGGAATTACTACGACTACTACTTATTATTATTATTATTATATATTATGTATATATTATTATAATTATATATTATTATATTATAATTAATTATTATTATATATTGTTGTTTATTGTCATTTAAAGGCGGGAACTCTATTTTGAATTGAAATCACACCAGCGCTGTCCTGATGCTGCGCACTGTCGCTCTGCCCGTCGGTCGAACTGCGTCGTGTCGTCAATCGCGCTCGGCGCGGTTCCGCTCTTTTACGCGCGTGGCCGACCACTGCGACAGAGCGAGAGTGCGCCCCGCCCCGCCCATCTCACCCCCCCCCGGCGGCCTCTTCTCGGAAAGCTTTCTCGTCGGCTCGCCATATGCGACGTCTGCTCGCCCGACTGGATGCTTCCCGCTGCACTGGTCGCTTTTCGTTGCGACGTCGTAAGGCGTCGGCTCCACTCACGCGTCCCACTGGAGCCCACAAATACTATTCCAAGGCGAACGTCCACACGTATCCGGCTTAAAGAGTTTCTATGCAGCAACTCCGAAAACAGTTTCGAGGGGATGACATTGTTACTCGCAGACGACTTCTTTCGATCACAGTAGCATCAAGAAACGTACCAGTAAATAACGCCCTTTAATGGACCCTTCATTTTTGCCCTATCAGTCTGCGTTTTAAAAGTGACTTTTGTTAGAGCTTCCAGCCGATGATAGTTACACTCTACCCTTAAGTGGAGTACTGATCGAATGATACCACAGACCGTAATAGTTTTGCATTCCTCGAGTCTGGCATTGAAAAACTCCGCGATCTCCGCCGTATAACACGAAACATGAGAGGTGATCATTAAAGCCCTTGGTGGGATTTGAATCGAAGCGACGCGTCGAATCAGAACTACGCGCCTTGAAATGCGCTCATTTGCAAACGTAGATTGACGAACTCGCATTCGGCTGAGTACCAAATATTCGTTTATGAGCACAAATATGCCAAGTATATATTTAGCAAATATCTCCAACTCCAAATATCTTTACACAAGCAAGAATTTTCCGTCGAGCCATTCGTTTAATTATGTATCAAATAAAAAATATTCGCCCCTTTTTTTTCAATCCGGAAGTAAGGAAAATGTTCCAAATACTTACATTGACGCATTAACACGTTTTCCAAGTAAACATTCCTCACTTACATTTGTCACAACATTCTCGCATATAGTCAACGCTAATAAATCATCTATAAAATCGACAAATATTCTGAACTGCAAAAATGTGAGTACAAACACGAATTGTACAATTAATTGTTAAATGATTGATAACACATGCTTAACATTTATCCTGAAAGTACGTGTTTCCATGTGTAGTAAGTCGGCTTTTGTTCCCTTTTCGCAACCGGAGGGGAAAGTAGACGAAGCCCTTGTCGCCGAGTACAAGGCCCTACTTGGGGAGTTCTTGCGGCAGAGGCCTCTCGACAGGAGGAACCCGCCTGCTGCGTCCACGTAAGGCAAGACGCCGCAGATCGCCGGTGGCGATTGCTCGTCCCCACTCGCTTCAACATCTACCCCGCGCGGCCTAGTGCGAACGCAAGGACCGCGTTTCTGGTTGTAATTCCCTCTTGAAGGGAAACGTTGTTACGTAACGTGTGTTGTCCAGATAAGCTCCTCAGTAATATTTGCACTCCATGTTTCAAAATTGCCGAGGAAAGCTTACATTTGTTTATATCACGGGTTGTGATTGCCGAAATTAAGGGTATTGCTGAGATAATCTGTCGTGAAAATGAGAAACGTTGACAAAACAGGAGCCTTGTATTTCGTGAATACATTCACATACGTGGATCCAGTGCATTGTAATAGAAGTGAGTAAAGACGTAAGTTACAAATCAAGCGGAGTAAGGAGCGAGGATGCAATGTGTAAATAGCACAAGGATTGCAGTGCACTTTTACAGACGTACTACAAATTGTTATTTGCTCTACCATAAATGTTTAACAAAATTGTATTTATAATGTAATTCGATGTCTTCTAAAACACTGAGAAAACGATAGTGATTTGGTTTCATTTCTCAGAGATGGAGAAAACCACGAGCACAATATCGTAATTATTTCGTCCAAAATATTGGGGCTATTCATCTTGAATATGAATGAAATGTCATAATCCACAATTATATTAAAAATGTTTTCATTAATGAAATATATGAACCATTGAATCAAAAACACAAAAACCAGTTTGGGAAATATTTCTCTTTTTTCAAGCTTATCAACAAGCACATACAAATTTGAAAAAAATTCTTTATTTCATTAAATATGATCATATGTTTAATATAATTTTGGCTGACGAAATAATTTGTGCTCAAGACTGCGTTATTAATCTTATCTTCAAGACTGCAAAATGACGGCATGGTGATGAAAAGAGATACATACAAGGCAGCGACTGACCAAGGGACCCAGGGAACCAAGGGAACCAAGGACCCAACAGAAAAACCTTCCACGAATCCGCTTTGTCCCTCACGCATTCCACCTGTCCACAGCGCCATGACCGGGATTCCAACGGCGATCCCAGAGGCAGACGGCAATCAGCCCTCCCGAGAACAGAGGCGCCTTCCTTTGTGCGGCCTTCCGCGCGCCATCTTCCTTCCATCTGGCGCGCGCGGCTGAATCGTGCGATCGTTGCTCCACATCCTCTCCCAAGCGCCCTGGCGGCCTTTGTCGCGGCGCCCGCGACAGCGCCTCTGCTCGTTAGCGCCCCCGCTCTCACGGGCGACACACGGCGCGCCTGCCTTATCTGCAGCGCCGCGCGCCGCGCGGGTTGCCTACCCGCAGGCGTTCTGGGAGAAGACTCCTTGAACGTTACTAGATTAGCGTGGCGCCTCCGGCGGATGTCTTCATGTAAACTCTTTTTATTTGTACTATTCTACAATAGAAAGAATGTTAGGTGGTTACATTTATCTGTTTCATCCATCCTTGTGTTCAGATAAAAATGCATGTTTATTCTGTTAAATTTCGACCAATGGAAAATTAAATTTTAAACTCTAAAATAGCGTTTTAACCCTTCGTTTGAGTTTTTATCAGGTATAAGAAAATATATAATAAAATTAATTATTAGAAAGTAATGGTAATTACAAAAAATATTAAATAAAACTAATGTTATCAAATAATAAAATAATATAAAATAGAATAACAATTTAACATTGCAAAAACTTAAATATGTACAATATAATATTTTGTAATAAATATGTTAATGAAATAAGAGAAAGAATGAGAAGTTGAAGCCAATAGTTCAAACGTGTTAAAGGGGGAAAATTAAATTAGAAAATGTCGAGATTACAAGCTCTTTACAACTGGTGGAATTTCAATGTATTAAATTATTACCAGTATATCTATCATAAATAATAACTAAATGCATGTTTCTCTCAACACAAAATTAGATTTAATTATATATTTAATCTTTATAAACAAGTACTGATTCATTCGTGATGTCGAAAAGGCATTATTGTAATTCAGAGCGGATTCAAATACCCACACCCACACCCACACACATTGATACTTTGTAGTCATACAAAGTATCCAGAAGTTTGGTGAAGGGTGCGGCTAAAAAAAAGTACCAATCATTTTGGCTGGTCAATTGACACGTCGCATGACTCAGGGCGTCCCGAGAGGTGGATATGTACGTTATTAAAAACTACATTATATGAACATTTTCATATATTAACGTTGTAAGAATCAATGGTATATTTTCCCATCATACAAGACCCCGCTTAGGAAATTCGCGGTACTCGCGGTACTTCAGTGTTTTGTTGTTGCAAATTGTCGATTGAGGGTTGAAAAACATGTGTGTGTACGTTTCTTGTTCGGAAGGGAAGTAGAACCTGCCAAGGTCTTCTGCCGTACGTATGCTAAATGTGAAAGAATCCTTTTACGATATCAGTTGTCTTTCTCGCTTCAGTAAATACTCTAGTTCTCCGCTATTTTCCATTGTCTCTCATCAAACTAGCTGTCTAGACCAGGAGTTTCCAATCATTATAACTTGAGATCCCCACTGAAAAATCTGAGGAACAAAATATTCCATGCACATACAAAGTAGTAACTTTTCTATTCATACTTGACTGCCAAAGTTTTGAAGTTTACCAAAAAGCAAATTAAGAAAATAGGCAACGTGAAATTAAATTAAGCAACATTTGCAAAGAAAATAAATTTGTTTATTCAAAAACACAAGTGTTAATACAAGTTTGGAAAGAAACGCAATTAGTATTGTTTTTCTTATGAGTTTTTGATTGGCTGTGATATTATTTCTTTACAATTAAGCAAATCGATATTGTTGATTTCAACAAAAGAGTAATTCGTACACCACATGGTATTTAACAAACTGTCTTTTTTTTAAAAAAAAAGACGTAACTGAACTTCGACTTTTAATACTAGCACTCCAGGAACAGAAAAAACCCATCAAATTATTAAGAGATGAAATGTCCATCTTCCGTCAACACAACGTGTCGGTCGGGTTTGAGAGCAATTGGCGGCGATGATCCATACCACAAGAGGAGGGGGGGGGGGCTGGAGATTAGGAATGATCCCGGTCTCATCCGTTGGCCGGACAAAAACTCTTCACGAGTCGGACCAGGCCCGTGGGTTGTAGTTCAGAGATCCCGGATCTAGTCTAACAAGTCACTAGACTCACATTGCGAAACAAGCAGAAGGAAACAATCATGACCGAGCAAGTCGAAAGGACGGAACAAAAAAGGTAATTGAGCGGTTAATCTTGATATTGACATTTTAACACACGAATCTATCATTCTCTTGATTTCAAATAAAATAATTTTCAAAAATATTTCGTGTACATAGTACCTATTAATTAATTGTAATAATATGTATTTATCCCGTGATGCTCGATGTACGGATGTCTACAAATTCCTCTTAAAGCATTAGGGTTCTCAGGAAGCCAAACGGCTGAGTGCAATGCAGTGGAATGTGGAGACTTCCAAATCGGCAAGCCGGCAATTAGTCATCGACAAATCGGATGTGTGTGGTCTCGTCTGAACAGCCCTTCCCAGGAAATCATCTCCATCTTGAGGTAGGAACTGAGAGAATCAGAACAGTCGCTGGGGCTGGATATTAAAATTAATTAATTGTGTCACAACGGATTGTGGTGTTATGAGGCCGCAATTCTCTCTACAAATGATACGCTAAGTAAAAATTATGGCTTTGTAAAACATCGGTTACAAAAAAATCATCGACACAAAACCCAGTATTATGCTAGTGTTGGATTGAAAATTATCTCCCAGTCCTTTCTCAAGCAGATTTAAGACGGAAAAAAATAGAAGTTTGCAGATATGGAAAACGGGGAAAAGCAGAGCAACCCGCACTACACGTTGCGCTGCAGCACAGTGTACTTTCGTGTCTCACTTCGAAACGATGTGTCTTCGAGTCATCTAACTTTTAGCGTCTTCACGTATCCCTAAAGGTTCACGTTTTATGTTTCATATCTCTTAATATACGCAATAAGACCTGTTTGGACGCTATGTTTCGCCCTTCGAGGACGCCCTCAGTTCCTAGCACGAGATGTCAGAAAGGGAATTTGTATCGCCGCACGAAGCTGTTTTAATTTTTAAAGTAATGATGATTTTCAAAGTGTGAAACGTTTTAATTTTATACTGTGTTCGCGAATTTTTCTGGTATTAATCGGCGGCGATGGTGTAACGGTTAGCGTACCGGACTTGTCCCCAAGTTCGCGGGTTCAAATCCGATCGAAGCCGTGGATTTTTTGAGGGCGAAAAAGTCCTTCGTACGCCTTCCTTCGGAGGGTAACTAAAGCCGGCTGTCCCATGTTAATAGATTTACTTGCATGTAAAAGATCCTCAAGCCTAAAAGACGCCTCTGAGCTAAATTCAAATCGCTTGTTTCTCGCCCAAGAAATACCTCCTTTCTCTCCTAGTTGATGAAAGGAGCGTAGCGAAATTTGCGTGGCCCGAGTCTCGCCACGTGAAATAAGGCAAATTCAATTCAAATTCAATTAACTAAAAGATAATAATTGTCGATTTTTAAAATATACAAAGAAACCTTCGCTATCAATTTTACAGTATGCTAAAGGAAAATCTCGGCATTGTGAAAGAAAGAAAAAACACCATATATCGTATCCCTGTAAACCTGATCTGGCTGTGCCGAGTTGCTTTCTTAATGGGCGCGCGCCCGAAGCGATGATTTGCGGCGTCCGCGGGGGCTCCGAGGCCTTGGACCGGCTGCTAGGGTTTCCTGGCTCTCCACTCTCCCACGGGGCAGCCTCGCCACACTGCGAGCCGGCCACTCGACCTACACTGGGCCCAAAGGGGCACTTGGGGTTGGTGTATTTCCTGTATTCGAGCGCTTCAACTGCTACGGTCATTGCTGCTACGGCTATTGTACAAGTCAATAAACCTGTTTCAAATCCACAGAAAATAATCTTTTTTGCGCTTCTCTTCTTCTTCTATTATTATTTTTATTACTATTATTATTATTATTATTATTATTATTATTATTATTATTATTGCTATTGTTATTATTAAATTTCTTTCATGCTGCATTTCTTCAAAATCGCTGAGTTGAAATCAAAAGTTCCTGTTGCGCTTGGAGAGGACTCGGCCCACTGTGCGACGCGTAACGGAGCCGGCGCGGGTCCAGCTGCAGTGCAAGCGATCAAACGGCCCGAGGATGCGGTCGCGAGTGGCCCCAGGGCCACGAAGGCGGTCTGTTTGGACACGGAGCGACCAGATGAGTTTGCTTGATGTGCGCAGGACGTTCCGCGGGTTATTGACTCAACGTACCGGCTGGGAGGATCCACCTGCATTGCTCTCGCCTCCAAAGGAAAAAAAACATGTGTATTGGGAATCAACCGGACATTAATAAACGGTAAGATGGTCAGGCTGACACAAGTTGCACAGACCGAGTATCGGTAACCAGTCTAAACTTGAGCGGCGAGTTCGAACCCTGTGTGATCTTGGGGGGATGGGGATGTGATCTTGATGTGTCAGAAACATGCGCACTACCACAAACTCTGCACAATCTAAACCCTCATCATTCAGCATTTCTTAGTTGCCAAAGAAAAGCTTGTGCGTAGTCACCTTGATCACTGTAGTTCTAACTTCAATGCAGAATGAGAAAATCACACCGAGAACTTGCGTACTAATATGCGAACGCTTGATTCATGTTGAATCCATCTATCAGAGGTCAGTGAAAAAGAAGACCCTCTTCACGGAATGAGGATGTTTCGAGGAGGACTCGTGATTCTCTGAAGCAGACGTCAAAGACTTCCAAGGAGGCGTGATGGAAAGAGGTGATTCACTGCGTTTGTTGGAGCTCATTCGATCTGTCAGAAGCCTCGCGGATTCATGTTACTGTCGGTTCGTTTACTCCCGGCAAGCAAAGTCCTTTCTCAGAATAAGTCCTCTACAGCACTTCATACTATTCATCTTCAAAGTAATTAATAAACAAACGCGAACAAGAGATTTTTTTCTTTCTTTGAAGGACGTCATCGGTCTGGAAGAGCTGCATATAATTCCTTTTGGTTCACTCAGCATTTCTCAAACAATAATTCAACTGAGGTATCTGTTCGCTGTGACGTTGTTATCAAGCACAGTTCTTCAACGGCCGGATAAGAATATAGCATACCTTCAGAATATTGAATGGGAAGAAAAGAAAGAACAATATTCGAATTGCAGTGCATACTATTTCGATTTATCTATGATTGGGTTACTGTTTACTGGACAGCCAGGAGATTAAAATGTATAATTATAAAAATCTCGATATAGAAAAGGATATTCATGTCCGACTTCACAAATGAAGCATGTGGCATCTAATTGCGAAAATCAAGTTGTTTGAGTGGAGCTTTCACACTTGAATGAAGCGACGTACAGAAGCACCTGGCTGGCTCTGTTCGGCGTGCAATTCACTTCTTAACGCCACACGACTTCGTGAGCAATTCGACTCGTAGGAGCGAGAATTCGAGCGGACTCCTAACCTCCCGGATGAGGAGATAGAGGCCATGAAGCTCAGAGATCTGCATTCGTTAGGAGAAAGGCTGAAATATGATTCCGAGCTGTAACCATTTAGCATGTTGAAGTCAATATCACGCAGCTCTTCCTCTTACATGAATATAATATTTTAATTTTTTTTAATGATTTACGATGTGGATTCACAAGTCATAAACATTGCGTCAAGTTAGATAACAAAAACTGTACAAATAGTGTATAACCACAGTGATCAGAACTCGTTATATTAGTTCATTTCTCTGGTGTGATAATTCGATAAGTCTCCCACAGAAACTTTATCTTACCTGATTTTGTTATCTTTGTATCTTAAGTTTTGGTTAGAGCCAATAGATAAGGAAGTGTATCGTCTCTAGTCTCATATTATTACGTATTCTTTAAAATAACTAAACTAGCTCTAAATTCCTCTTTTATTTTTACGTTGCCATGGAATCTGGATGATCATGGAATTATATTGCGCGGAGCAATTCTCTTAATTGCACTTAGAGTAGAATACTCTTGAGTGTGGCCTAAATTAATTAGAACTTAGTGTATTATTTTGTTTTTTATTCTTGCGCGTGCAAGAGTTCAAACAAAAGTCATGAAAAGGGGGCTTCTGACACTAAACGATTATGTCTTAGTTTATACAGCATATTCTTCAATCCCCTAAATGCATTTAACCGACAAAGACTATGAGAAATGAAATACCTATAGTCAGCATTGCTGACTTCTCCAAAACTTAACGGACTTGACGGACCACTATAACAGTGTAGTAAAATTCCAACTATATGCATTGATCTTTGCGAGCATAAGGAACTGTGCTGGATTTCGTTAGCTGCGTCAAAAGTAGAACCACGACGGGGGAGAGGCCAGAGTCCTTGCTAAGTTTGCAAAGCAGCGAAAAGTGAAAGAATCGAATCCTTGAACTTTCTCACCTGCATCTCACGTTCCGATCATTACCCACTGATACGCTACATTGCTCCTTCTACGCGAAAGTGATTTCGATTGTACGCGAGAAATCGCCTTTACTGCGACGGCTACTTCTATATCCCGCGCTGCTCTTAGACGTTTCTTTCTAGAGTAATATCAGATTTATTATTATTATTATTATTATTATTATTATTATTATTATTATTATTATTATTATTTATTATTTATTATTTATTATTTATTATTACTATTATTATTATTGCAATTGACGTAGTTAGTTCTCCATAATAAGAATTACTACAATACATTTAGTATATTTACTACCATTAGATTTCAGAATTACACTTAAGCCATAACAGCACGTAGAAAACGTTAAAAGGAGTATGCAACCAAAACAAAATTGTCTTTTTATTGTCTGATAAGAAATGACTTGTGCGTAATTTGTTTACATCTTCTAATAGATTCTTGATTCCGGTTGGACACCGCCCCAGCTAGGACAATGTATATTCTCCCGACAAGTGTGATTACATAGGGCATGCAAGTATGCGTTAGGGGAGAGGAGGGTCAAAGACAAGGACGGAAATATAGCGCGATGTCCGTGGCCCATTTGTTAGGGTCTGCTCCCACATTCACCAGGTATTGATAGAAGAAAACACTGAAAATTACCGATGAAAGCAGCCGGACGCTAGACTTGTTCTTCAGACAGTGGTTGAATTGGACGCCGCAAGCGTGGAAAATTTGCCAGCGTCGGGACTCGCTCCAAGGACCTCCGGGCCAACGAAGCTCCAGAGGCAACGGAGCCGGTCGTTGTGTAGTAGGCAACGGAGCTTCGCTCGTCAATAGCGCCCAGAAGAGCGCGAGGAAGAGGCTGAAGAGAGCGCGGCGCGAGCCAAGGAGCTCGGCCGGGGGCCACCCGGGCGGCGGGCACGCAGGCGAGTGGCGGGCGCGCGTGCGGGGTGGGCGGGGCCGCCAGGAATGTGTGCCGCCGCCGCTGCTGCCTGCTGCCCGCCCCGCCAAGGGAACCCAGAACCGTTTCCTGCGGGCTCGGAGCGGAGCGAGCAAAACGATTTGGAGTGGAAGCGGACGGGCGGGGAACGAACGCGAAGCGGAACAAGGTAGCAGAAGAGGACCACAGCCTCCCCGCGCCCACTCTGCCACTGCGGAGGGGCGGTAAGGCAAAGGGTGGGGTCCACCCGTTGCTCCATGACCCATGGGGTCACCACTGGCCTTGCTTGACCCGGGACCAAGGCATCAAACCGAAAGGGTCAAATAGTGAGTAATTTGTGAGTATTGAATTCGATTTCATTTAATTTCCTCAAAAAGTAAAATATGTCTGTACTCCTCTTTCCCATTTTTGCACCTTCCGCTACTTACAGACGTCTTCCTTGAGACTGAGACTTACTAGTCCAGGTGTAGCCACCGTGGTACTTCCCATCCCCTGTATCCATCGCGCCCAAGTGGTTCGTGAGCTGATATCGGACATTTTACCTACTTCTGAACAAACGTATCTCGGGAGCCTCCTGAAATTAGTCTCGTAATATTAGACCAAGGGAGTCACGCTGCAGCTAGATGGCGGGAAAGTTCTTCGCTACCTGTAAGTTCCTACGTCGCGCACCTGGTCTAATGTGAAAATTTAACGCAAATGTACAAAAATATTTTAAACATTCTTAAAGTTTTATTAGAAATTCTAAAAAACATATTACTACGTAATCACCAGTTCACAAGATAAACCGCAGGATAAGGATGAGGGAAACCATTGCCTTGAGATATTCTTCAGAAGGAAATTAAAGTCGGATGTCCCATGTCGCAGATTGCTGGCATAAAAAAGCTCTCAAACTTCATTGACGGTTCTTAAGCTTCATTCTAAAAGCGTCAATTGTCCTTATGAAGATCATTGTAGCCGCCACCACTACAAGTAAATGACCAGTGTTACCGAATGCGTAGCTGAAAGGCAGATCATTGGATTTCCGGGGGAGCACGGCCTTCTGTGAAAGAAAGATGACGTTAACGAATCGCATTAATTTCCGTTGATGGCAGGGAGCGCCAAAATGGTCAAGCCTCAGGCTTCGTAAGAGGTAAATACGGGTCTGCGTTCCACCAGCCTCCTCGTTCGGTGCATTTGCAAGCGAAAGTTTCCGTCCCTCACGGTCCATTATTATACTGATTGTCAAGGCAACACGAGATTTTACACAGAAATGCTTCAGAGCTTATGCAAAGAAGTGCACTAGAGGCCTTAAAATTACATTTTGCACCGAACGTAGCTAACGAGGGGTACAGAAAGTGTTTTTCGAGACAACGGTCACTTTGGAATCTCGGAGAACAGTGACGCATATTTCTTTAGTGCTTGGCAGAAGTATCGCTGTTCGTCATAGACATTATAAAATAACCCGAGACTTTGAGACTTTTTTTTCATATTCTCTATTTTTTTCTTTGAATATCAGGATTCCTAGGTGTAGAGTCATCAAGCAGAGGGAGAGGCTTAGAGCAGTGGTAAACCACATATCTATTAAAATAATGTGTTGTTAAAACAATGCATGGGAATATACCGGCCAGACCAATCAGCAACTTCTTTGATTTCTTCGTGAGATTGACGGTCATTTCAATTATTCAAAGAATAAAAAGGCATTTTCTCTGGGTGAGGTCTCTGCATCTCACAGAACATACAGCATGAAATTAATGGATTAAAAGAAAAACAAAATTTACTTTCTTGCGTAGGGGAAAAGGTTTCATCCGATTTAACGGAACAATGCAAAGATAAATTCAAAAACGTTTAAGGAGTAATAAATAGAATCAAAATCAAACAAATGAAGTCAAGTTTGCATGCCATACGAAACATCAAAATGGCCTTTCATTCCAACCGTATTAATGTTGATCACTGGTGTGAACAAATGACATGCCTCTCCTTGCAGAGCCGCCCTGGCTCGCGCGCGGTGGGCGGGAGGGAAAGGCGGCGCTGGGAGGTTCCACGGATAGAGAGAGCCGCTAGGAGAGGCGTGGCGAGTGTGCGAGCACTTCGACTCGCGCACAAACGAACTCTGCCTCCAACTGCGGAGCACACTCCGCACCGGCTCGTTTATCAGCGGTTTCAACTTGTGTAAGGACACGTGCTTCAGTCTTGACGTTTTGTGTAAAAGGACCTCATATCTGTAAATTTAGCACATTTAAGAAGGTAAATATATTCATAGGAAATTGGGAGATATGCATAACTTGCATTAATGCAGTTTTGAGTTATAATTCATGTAACGTATGGTAAAGATATAAATAAGTGAATCGAGAAGAAATTTTAGATGTCACTGTATTATCTGACGAGAAACAAACATTTGAATATCGTTTTCCTAATTAATTTGATTTCAATTAATTGCGTTTGTGGCATATTTTAAAACAATGAATGGCAATTTTCAAAAGTATAACGCGCGGTGGAAATCATAAAAATGTCTTACCTTGAAATAGAGGATGACGTCTGAAGAGAAACAAAGAGAGGTTGTGTGTATGTAATGTCAGGGCACTAGAAAATTGTTCCATTGGCACACCACCGAGAAGGGCTAAATTGCTGGGAATTTTCTCCTAAGCACCCTACAGACTCCTAGCGCTGACAGTAAACGTTAACTCTCATATTAGCCGACAGGGTTGCCAGATTGGGCGGAATTCCGCTTTGTAGACTGGAAATCGGCTCTCTCTCGCGGGACAAAAATTGATTTCGCGGAATACCGTCCAATGGGCATATATGCATCAAAACTTGTGCGGGCGAGTTTTCAGACTACGACGAAATTTTCAAGAAAACAACCCCCACCACGTTGACAGTGAGTTTGATGTTTTAGTTTTTTGTTTTTTTTTACTTTACACAGGATTTTTCATTAATCATTTGTTAATTAGTTCAAATTTACTTTGAGAAGTGAGAGTAATGTTTCTAGTTCAAGAGCCTTGCCAACATGAGTACATATTCACTTTGCCAGTACTTGCAGTTAATTTTAGAATATGCAATTCAAAATTAAGTTTAGCTTCAATCATTTCAAATTAATATGACAAAAACATTTCAATTTAATATGACAATGTGATAAAAATGATCTCATTTGAAAATAATTATTTTATTCCTTAAAATATTCCTCCTATCTGCTGTAGTCATCAGAATGGTCAAAACTAATTTTTAAATATTAAGATATAACTTGATATTGCAAAAAGTATAAGTTATCACATACATTATTAATTATAATGTTGAAAAATAAAACATATAACTAATCAAGAATTTCATAAGGTCATTACCTCAACAAAAAAACATCAAATACATATTATTTTAACGCAAGTTCAAATTTCCCGCTTGAAAAGTTGATTTTTTTCTTGTTGGGCGGATTTACTGCCATGTAACAGCGGATGTCAGTACGAAGCATCTGGCAGCCTTGGGCAGGGAGCGCCTATACAACGATACCAGTTATATTTATCCATTGCTTAAGGAAGAATTGAAGGGGCGCTCTGCCTCGTCGCTTGCCACCTCCTTGAAGTAATGCGCCGGCGCCCGAGCGGCCGGAAACGTTGGTTTTCCCCGCGCCGCGGAATGCATTGGACCTGTTCCCAGAAGGTGCAAGTGGCGCGCTTTGTGTCTCCGGTGCCGGAGTCGGGATCGTGAGTGCGCCCAGCTCTCTCAGACTTCTCAGTTCCGGCTGTGGCGTATTTTCGACACTCGCTTTATAGCAGGGTGGAATTCAGCCGCTGACTGGACGAGAATTCTAGCTGCCCTGATCGATAGTTTTCCGTGGTTTCTCCAATCAACACCAGACGAATGCCGGAGCGGTATCCTAACGAACGGGCCACGGACCGCGCGCGATCTTTCGTTTCTTTTGCTTGCCCTATTCTCTATTACTTGCACTGATATACACTTCACTACCACACATGTGGGGCAACTAGTCGGGAGCTGAAGCTTGCCCCGACTGGATGATGAATGATGAAATAATTGAAGTCATATCTGTCAACTTAATGTCATGTTGACGGAGTTAAGTTGATGGCGATGACATGAATTATTTCATCATTTAATTACGTCAACACCTCATCTGCTTTCCCATCACTTAATCTAGAATTTCATTAGGCGTATCAAAAATGTAATTGTGGTTTATGAATGTGTACTAAAAAATTGTTTCAAATGGTATAATTTGTCTTCCCTATCACCTGTTACATCTGTCGTCTGTTTCATTGTGTTTACAAATTTTGCGTTTCTTGAGACATCCAATTTAGGTGTACTTCGTAATCGTATGTACTCGTAACGTGGATATTCCGCAGCGTTGCTACAACGATCTACAATGTCTAAGTTCACAGGTCTTTCTTTTGTTTAACCTCTAGTTTGTTTGTCACAAATATAATTGTGAATTCCGTCACATAGAATGATCCAAATAATTAAAATGCTGATTTTATGCAAACCTCTATTGTCCTCTCTTGGAATGGCACCCCGGAAATCTTCCGCGACTTAAAACTTGATACAATGAAGCTTCATTGAGATGGTCTAGACCAGGAGCGACAACTACGTGCAGCAGATTGCTTCGCGGACGCCGAATGTTCTGCGTTGGGAGCCGCCTCTTTCCCTGCTTCTTTTCTTTCATTGCCCCTCCTTGGATGTCGTCGCCTTTGTTTTGCGGAGGGAGTGGGCCTCGCTAGTTGCTTCCACGCACTGCTCTCGCATTCCTTCCGACGCTCCGCTGCGATGATTGTAGCTTTGCAAACAGTACTTTGCAACCCCTCGCATACGTGTCAGGTGTTCATGAGATCTCAAGGGTGGGGCCAAATGAGCCTTCGCGAGAACTCGTTCAAGGAGATCGAGTATAGCTCGACTTTTCTGAAATGAACATTCTCACTTTTTTTCAACCACAAAAATATATTGTTAACAAATTTATGTAAATGATCCATTTGAAATACATATTGTGAATGAAATATGTAAGACACTTGGTGTCTACCTCTTCCCTTCTTCCTACCTCAGTAAGTGCTTGGCTTGAGGAGGATAGCCCCCTACCAGTATTGAACGGGTGAGGAGAGAAGGGGGAGGGAGCAAACATTTAGAAAGATGCAAATATTTTTGTATAAGTATGAACCATACACAACCATCGAACATAGTAAAGCAAGTGCAAGGAGAATAAAAAAAATTATCACTTGAACACAACAGATATTTGTTCTTGCGGGTTTGTTCTCTTGCATTGATCTCTTATGGGTATTTCCGAACATTGCCTAGAAAACTATCCAAGGGAACACACTCTCTCCTCTCAGTCTATGGAGAGATTAGTAGGAAAGACTAAGAAAGGACCTTAGTCTTAGACTTACTAAGAAAATATCGTTTTGTCAGCTACTGCTGACAACATTTGCAGCTGGCTCACTTATAAATGACTTGGGTACTACCTCTTGCAATGCCATTGTCCGACATGACGTTGATTTGTATCGCGACCTATCAAACTGTTCCCTTCGTGTTGGAAACTTTCGTACAGGTTGAATCCGCCAGCGCGTGCATTATCGCAAGTAAAGTGGGTTGCATCCGCGGCGAGTCGGGGGCGGGGCGGAGGAGCCAACGGTGACGAGGGCCGCGGGCGCCCGCGCCGCGGCCGCAAAGCGAATCGACGCTCAGCTGATTTGGCGCGCTGCGGTCGCGCCGGCGCCTGCAACGCCACACTCCGCGCACCTCACACGCTGCGGTTGGCCCGTCACGGGTGCGAAGAGAAACGAATTATGTTTGATGGCCTCTGTGTTGTATTAAGTGCTTACGTTTCCTTGAGTTCCGCAAGCCCATCTATCACTGTTGAATTACGAGGGCTTTCTCAAAAGTAACTTTTACGCTATTTAAAAACGTTTGTTAAAAATTTAATGAGGTATGTTTTGAAAATGGCATACAATAGCTATTTTGGTGCATAATCCATGTGAGATTCAATATTTGTATCGCGTCAAGTTTTTTTATTCCACCGCGCGGATTTTAGGAAATAGTGTAACTTTTTTTGGGGGGGACGACCTTCGTAGGAATAAAAATTAGAAAAGTGAGTTGTTGGCAATATTTCCTAGCAAGAAATTTGCGCTTCAATGTAACAGAACAATGTGCTTCGACGAACGAACTACAGAGGTGATTTGAACCTCCTGAAGATTTCCCCCTCGAATATAACGAAATTAAAGTGCAAGAAAAACGTGAGAGGATTAAATACAGTAATGCTGACAACTTCTTTTGCATCTGGACATTAAGTGTAACTTCATTTTTCCCAAGTCTGTAATATTAAATGCTCTGTTGTCGCAATTATAATCACGATATGAGTGATTAGTAATTTAAGTGGGAATTTACAAAACACAAGCGATATTAAGTGTGACTGCGTAGCGCGAATAAATAAGGAGAAAATTGAATTGAACAAATGAACAACGATAGCGCTGAAAACAACTAATATAATACGAGTTAACTTGAAGTAAGTTAGATTTGTCCACGAAGTAGGGTTATTTGAATGGTCAAATTCAAACGAGCAAACCATTCAATCTATGTTTGCCGATGAACTTATGTGATTGATTAAAATTTCAACCGAACAGAACCCACTCTGCACGTAAGTTAAATTTTCATTATTAGTTTTCAGAAACACGGTAATAGAAAAGTTACAACAAGAAGTGTGTGCAGAACATAAGATCGTCGCTCATAAGTGCGCGAAAAAATGAGAATTAATAGAATGCTCGGTAAGCTCTAGAGATGATGTTGGTCAGAAGAGACTATCTTGCACCAACTGGCTGTGTAACGAGAGGGTCCAGTCCAGAACCTGCATCGGTGAGTCAGCAGCACCGCGGCTGTTGCAACCTCCGCTGGATGGATGGATGAAGAAAGAGTGGCCACCTCGGGATATGAAGGCGCAACCCACCATCTCCACTCCGGGAAATTGCTGCGTTAGCACAAGAGAACAGTTGGGAAATTTCCATTCCCCTCCAGGATATGTAAGATAAAAAGTTATTTTTGAAGGCCATTGGATTTTTCACAATTAAAAAAATTCAGTTTACTTTTTTGTTTATTTCTTTATCATGCTCTACTTGTTATTTACTATTTAGAGAAGCTGATTCGGGTGAGTCCAAAATGAAAAATAGGTATTTAGGATCTAATTTACTTTTTCAGTGGTGACTTCATTTCTTACACATTTACAAACAATTATTATAGATATCATACACGAAAAAAATCGACAAAATAGTGAGAGTTAATTTTTCTCTTATTGTAATTGAGTTCCTTATATACCAAGAAAGTCCCTCCGAGCGTTGTAGAACTAATTCTGCAATTTAAGACCGTTACTCCATTTTTTAATTCAAGCCTTAATTTCAGGAACTGAATTCTTAATAACTCAACTGAGGGAAAATTAGATTTTCCCTCAGATGCGTGCAGACGTAAACCCTGGATAGTTGACTGTAATTTATGTTGCTGACAGAGGAGCAAATGTCAGAAGTATATCAGGCTCGAATTTACATTTTCATATGATACATTCATATTAATCATATTTGCAACTTATTGTCAATATACATGGAAAAAGTAGATCAAATTGCGAAATTGAATTTCATTCCTATTGCAACCATTAAAAAGGGCCTTCAAAGCAGTGTAGTATTAATTAGGTAATTTAAGAGCGTTACTCTATTTTTTACATTCGAATCCACTTCAGGAACAGAATTCTTAATAACTCGGCTAGATTAGATTTTCTCTCAGATACGTATAGGCGTATCCTCTGGATAGTTGAACGTAATTTGTGTTGGTGTTAGAAGGCCAAATGTCCGAAGCGTTTCCTGCAGGCGAGTATATTCCTTCGATGCTGCATGCCTGGAAGGGTGAATGGTTCAAGACCTTGAGCCCTTCTTCTTTGTTATGGGCGACCATTAGTCGCGCTCGACGGCGTATCGTGTTGCCCCCGACGCGCCGTCGCGATCTGCTCTTCCGCATTTCTGCGTCCGCTCCGCATTCAACGGGATCCGACGATATATCGAGTCTGAACGAGCGGTGATTGTTTCCTGAACGAAACAACTCGTGAATTGGACGATGGGCACAACTATGATTAAGAGCGTAATAATCGGTTTCTAATTTTTTCGATGTGTCTCATCATTTCGAAATATCCCAGGAAAATTCAACAATATTTAAAACCAAATATAACACTTCAAAATTCAATAATATTTTATTGATACATTCGTCGGTCTTTGAAAACAGCACAAAGATATTTAACAAATATTTTTCGAATTGTAATTTTCAAACGATTTTTTGTAAATCTTGAGCAAGATATGTATTTGAAAACTCTATATGCACCTCAGGACACTGACCTGGATCTTGTCAACCTGCGCTCTATAAATATTGCTACCCTTTATAATGCCATGTCAAATATATCATTGTGCTAATGCAGGCGTGGATCCAAACCCGATCATTCATATTAAAGTATTGTATTATATTTTATGAGTAAAATATATCTAAGGAGATCTCACATGTCAGAGATTGGTCGCAACCTTTAAATTAACGAAAAAAATTATGCAACAGCAATATTTTGTTCACTCAGTAATAAAGACAAGACGTATGACCATTTGACGCGTTTATAACGGTCATTTGTGAACACCAAATTTATTCCAACCAGAATTATTGTGGGGCTCCATGAGCCTCCTTGCAATTTGTAGCCTGAAATGAGGTTCACTGGAACCAAGGGAAATTACACCGGCAGGTTGTGCTCTTAAGCTATTTCAGACCTGGATTGTGTTGCGTACAAACGGCATATTACGGCCTAATTTTGAGTTCCCAGTTGACCACAAAGACCATACAGCAGAACACACATAAAAAGTGTCGGCATACATAAAAATAGAATAACTCCGATTTTTAATGGAGCGGGCCTTGTGGATAAATACGAAAGCTAAAATGTGACAGCATTCGACATAAAATGTGAATATAAATATGCCTTTGTTTAGGAGTGAGAGCACAGGAATAGCCGCAAGAAGCGACGTGTTTCTTGGTTTAAAAATTCAGTTTTATTGAATGTAAAATACTGTTAACACAGATTGCCCAATTAGCAGAATGAAACACCTTTATGAAAGCTAAAGTGAGATGTTGTAATGAATAATTTCAGTATTATTACTTCTCAAAATTACAGTGACCCCTGTTCGTCCATCAAATGAGGGCTGTTTGAGCTAGTTCAACTTAATTTTTATGCTGTTCAATTAAAATACGCAAAAATAGAAATTAATTTACATGCTCTCAAATCTGCAAGATGGAACACCAGATTAACTTCATTTTAATGAATACATAACTAGAAATTACCTTCTTCACATCACCGAACTCAGCACTATTAAAAAAGACCAATGATATTTGTGACATAATCAGTTTAATAAAATATTCTTGTCTGCTGAAACATGATGTCACTATTAATATTAATTACATATCGAATTTTGATAGTTTTTTATTCCTTGCCAGAAATAAATTATTTTTTTTCAAACTAGAACTTTCAAAGTATGACATCTCCCAATTTACACTAAGGCTTCTTCCAAACGCAAAGCTTGAAGTGATTGCAGACAACAATTACTAGAAGTTCGAAGAAAAAGGAGCACATCCACTCACTCAAGAAGCAGGGTTTGTTCGTCAAACGTTTGCGTTACCTACGCGAACCGCTCCGCATGTGGGGCAGCAACTGGGAAAGCGCCTCTTTGCCTGAAGTGTGCTCGAGGTGTACGCCGTAGAGAACGGGCGGCGCGGCGCGGCGTGAGGGCCGTAGCGCCTGCACTCCACCGCCAGTCGGGCGCAGAGCGCGTGTGGGCGGGCAGACGGAGTGGGCGACACAAGCAGCACGAGGCGGCGGCGAAAGGGGCCCCGGTTCGCAGCCCAGGCGCGCCACGCCCTTTCGCTCAACGCCCCGCGCCTGACATATGCTCCGCTCAGGCCGCGCCAATCCCACCCATTCCGCCCTGCCAACACACGTCACCGGCTCAGCTTAGCTCAGAGGCAGCGGTTGTCGATTTGCCTCAGCAGACACTCTCACCGGGAGACCCTAGGGTTCGACTCCTGGCGGTGGTGGTGGTGGATTTTCGACATCAACTAAATAACTACGTCGAATTCAGCATGTCTAGAGAAGATTTTTAGCGGCCGGTAGTTTTCCTTGGTGGTTCATAGCGAATGCTCTAACAAACACGCTTCAAGCCGCGCGCGATCTTTCCTTCCTCTCCCATGTCCTGTCCTTTTACAAACAAACACACTTACATGCACTGCACTACCATACATGTCAAGAGACCAGTCGGTAGTATAGAAAATGTCCCAGTTGGGGCGTTGTCTCGCAGGAGGGAGATACCTAGAGGTAGGAAGCACGGTTGTCATTGTATAGATCGCCGCTGGATCTCGCATTTCAGAGGGGGAGGAATAACCGCTACCTACCGGTACATAACATTAACTACACTCACGGGACTCATAACCTAATGAGGCTGTTGCAGCCAATGAATACTCAGAGTCGCCCGTTTGTCCGCATCCGCCCAGCCAGCCCCGCCTACCGCGCCGCCTGCTCGACCTACTCGCTCGCACGATTGGGAAAGGCGTCGTCGGCGAGCAGACAGCGGCTGGCGGCTCTTTACGACCAGCGACGGCGCGGCGTCCGCTGCCACCTCGGGCCAGCTGCTGGAATTCCTGTTCGCGGCGCACGAACGGAGACTGCCAGGCCCCGGGTCACTTGCACACCATGCTCACCGCGCCCAATGCTCGGGTTTTTAAGAGCTCTGACTACCCTTGAAAACGCGTGTTGCCTAAATTTGAAACGCTTTAGACCATTAGAATCATGGGACAAAATAGGATCCCATTAATAATACCTTTACCCGTTAAGCATCTCTTGCAAAAATACTAAATTATCAACCCTTCAAAAACTTCCTTAGAACATCATGCTATCATGAGATTTTAAATGTTCCTGGGACGTAAAATTCACTCCCTACACATCCTGCATCTTCCTCCTCGTCCAACATCTGCCAGAGAGCAGACTTTCTGGCAAACCTTTACCCAAATTGGAAACACAAACACGACCCAGGCATAAGGCATAAGAAAATGTATTCCCTTCCAACTCATCGCATAAAGAATATCCTCCTTTCCCCTACAGATTTTTTTTAGTTTCGTTTTTCACAAATAGCTGTTATTGAAAAATTGTTAAGTTTGCTGTGTTTAGTAAATTAAGCAGAAAATCGCCAATATTACGATATAGGTTTGTTCGCGCAAGTTATTCGCGATGCTCCGAACTTGAGCATTATCATAACCAAATTCCAAACGCATTTTGCGCCAAAATACAAGTCCGACAAAATCTGAATCACAACTCTCGTGTACATACCAATAATTCTACTGCTTGTACTTATTTAAATGAACGCATTGTACAGGTGATCATTTATCCACAGCTCGGCGTGTTTTGTTTTTTTGCTGGCGTCGTGCGCATTGTCTCCGCAGCGCGGCGTGGGCCGCTGCGACCCGCTTGGGTATGCAGCCTGGGCAGGGGCGAGAGAGCTCCGCGCGAGGCCACGCCCTGCTCGCGCCCCGCCCAGCCCGCGCCTCGCCTCGCCTCGCGCGGGCCGCGCCGACTCGCAGACCGGCTTGGGCGGCGCAATTGATGCCACTGCACTGCCTCCAACCGGGAGGTCCTGGGGTTCGACTCCCAATGGCGACAGCTTTCCCACTCTAACTAGGTCCAATTCAGCTGCTGTCTGAAGCAGAATTCTAGTGGTCGGCTGTACTGATCGGTAGTTTCCCGTGGTTTCTTCGATCAACACCACGCGAATGCCGGAGTAGTACCCTATAAAACGGGCCACCGACCGTGCGCGTTCTTTCCTTTTCCTTGTCCTATCCTCGCCCGTTACTTACACACACTTACACTTACATGAACTAAACAACCACACACGTCGGGAGAGCTTGGGGAGCTAAGAGCTTGACGTAACTGGGACGGTGCCCCGTTAATGTTACTTGGTTGAAGAATATTCCCGCAGGCCTTCGTGAAGATCACGATCTTGCCATCTAGCGGGAAAGAACACAACACAGGTTCTACTTCTACTCTAGCACTCCTGCCCCGAACATTTATTACTAGATGAAAATCTAATTTTCACACTTTCTTTTGACGAACGTTACAAGATTTTAGCGGACTTGCGCGGATAATGTACGTCTACCTTACACCACTATAATTCTTATCACGCGACCATGCACGTGAACTATGGAGGCCAGCACTGGAAGCCGCAATGCGCTAGGCGTGACCTAACGTGACCTTTTTTTTGTTTTTATTTTGATGGAAGGCGTTTGCTCAGTATTCGCATAATAATGTTTTATGGGTAATTTTTTTAAATATTTCGGTTTATGTGAAAAAGTTTCCAGTGTGTTGTTCCGACCGCTGCAATTAGTGTCGTACATTATAATTGTATCGAGTAAATTAGTTGGCCAACCTTGAGAATTTACTCATGTATGTAATTCATAGGTCATGAGGGAGCAATTGCTCCTGGGAGGAATCGATGATAATTATCTCGTTCGTGAAATGCAAATTCACAAAAAAAAAAGTCATCAAGCCGCGCCTGTTACTTATTCGCTACATAAGTCCATCGCACATCATGTTCGGTAACTGACAGTTGATAACAACTCGATTCATTTGGACAGTTTTCCTCTTGATTCGTGAGGCGTAGCCCCTGTATTTTGATGAGAATGATAATTGATTTTATTCGCCCTCATTCGACCTTGGCCATCTCGTGGGCCACGCCTTGAACGGCAAGGAGACGGGAGACCTCGTGCCGGCCAAGGAGCAGCAGGTGGATGTACCTGCCGGGCCAGCTCTGTGCTCCCAAGGGCGCGAGAGTGGCCAAGAGTGGCCACGCGCACTATTCCGGCATTCCCGCGACATAAAAAGCATTAAGTTATTTGACGACTCGCGGATGGCAATTTGAGCAGCGAAGTAACAAATTCGTGTGCGTAGTTGTGCTGCAGAACTGCACAGACTTTCTCGTATTAGTTTTCTACTGAGTCTGTGGTAGCTTTTTGGTTTTCATCACTCTCTTCCTTTTTGGTATCTATTGGCGGCGAAATGGTATACCAGGGCCTCTCACGGAACCTACCGCTTCTCCTGAGACATTCTGAGTGAAGTACTCATGCGCGTTCCCCGAACATCCCACCTCTTTCCATCCATCCATCCATCCATCCATCCATCCTCTTTCGGCCTTCTACGGTAGCGTCTTTGCTTTTGGCTCTTCTTTACTATTGGAGCATTTTTCTGTGCCCATCTCAACTTCGTTCTGGATGTAGGGATCGAGTTCTTTATTTACTCACATAGATTGAACACACAATTGCCTGTGCGGCCAAGAGAAAAAGGAAGAATTAGGGAATACATACAATCGGGAATTCGGAATTACCCCTAGCCGCGAAAAATTAAAACTTTCATTCAAACCCAGCGAGTCTACATACTCGGGCTCATGTGCCCCGATTCCCTGTAAAAGTGTAACCATTAGGTAACATAATTGGTTAAATCTAGCTCACCATTATATTAATGTGCGGCCTTTCATGTGCTTTGTAGCATTGAATGCATGTAATTGAATGACTTCACGTCATTTCTTTTCTTAGCAATAATGCAAAGTTTTACTGTCGCATTAAAATCTATCGACATCGCACTCAGTAATGGACAGCTTTTCTTAAAATTAACTCAAACAATATAGTGAAATATAATATTTACAGGTGTGTCAGATAACTCAATAGTTTAATTTACTTTCTATTATTATTATTATTATTATTATTATTATATTAATTATTATTATTATTATTATATTATTATTATTGATTATTTAATTAAACAGGTACTGTTTCCCCACACTTTCTCATTGTTTCCAGTACCATAATAGTAGAGTGAAAATACGACTTCAATATAAATAAAGAAGACTAAAACTTGCTTTAAATGCAAATTTTCTTCGAAAAATTTGAAGTCGTTTTTGAGAAAATATTTGAACGTTTCTGAAAATATGCAATGTTGAGCTCACTCTCAAAACTTTTGAGTTTTGAGAAACTTCATCAAAAGCCATTTGAGACACTTGTATACTGCGATTTTCTCTGCAACTCTGCCCTTGACAGGTGCCAGCTGTTGACAGTTTCGTCCAATTGCGAGCTTGAACGTCACCATAGAACTGTCAACAGCTGATACCTTCCAGGAGCAGAATTGCATAAATCGCAGTATACTCGCAAATGCAGTAGTGTGTAAAAAACTATATTTCTTTGTATTCACCCACGTATGTTCACTAGAAACTAAAAAAATACTCTTTGTGTGTTTTGGGACACCGTAATGTGCATTGGCGTTAAAATCTGGACATCGTTTTTTGTAGCATTACATAAGTCTCTCTATTCTCCGAATACTAGCAAGTAATAATAAAAAGATTGTTGAGCGCGGCCTCCAGGGCAAGGCTCCTCAAACGCAGAGGAGCAAATGGCACGACCCGGTCGGTCGCAGAGCGCTCCCAAGGGCAGCGGCGAGGAGAAAGGATACCCACGCCAAACACTACTGCCCTGCTGACTACTTAATTCGATACAAGTAGGGATGTTTGGATACCTGGAAAGAATCGATACAAGATCAAAACAAGGTAGACACTATCGACACCATATATGGTTAATATAGATATTTGTATCATATCAGTTTTCTTCATAAAATGTTACTTTCTCCCCACGAAGAATTGGAAATTAGATTTATTATCATTAATTATGCAAGGAGTCCCAGGGACTATGGGCCACTCACATAACTTAAACGGTTCACGATGTTGAAGTGCAGTTTTCGCTCAACAATGTGGAATCATGGGGCAATATGCCGTACAGATATTGTTTGAAATATTTTTACTTTTCGAGAAATTTAATCATCTTTGATTTTTAGAGGGGAGTGGCCGCGCAGGCCACCTTCCCCAAAAGCGACAATTGCGACGGCTGCTACTGAAAATATTGCACGTTTAGGACAGTTAAGTACCTAACTATTCAAGAAGAAAGGTATTCCCAGGTTTCTAAGAAGTTACACCGCCTGTATCATGTTAGGGGAACAGCAGCAAATGTGAGAAAACTGTCTCCCGTTAAATACGATCGTCATGGAATGCTGGTGATGCCATGAAGTAGATTTGTGTATCCTCGAAAAGATATTCTTTCGTAGTAAGAGTAAATAACACATGCATTAAGTAAATGTTGATTCATGTTGAACATTATACATTATTAGCACTTATTTGTAGTAAATTGTATCCAATTCTAGGAGAGAAAATATTTTGTGTAATAAATGACGTCTAATTCAGCAGCTATTTCCTCACAACTTGCTTCCATTTCAACACAAACAGGTACTTCTTGCATTCGTTTCGTAGAATGCGTCGTAACAAACCACAATGCATTCATGATTAACGATCTTTCAAGTAACCGAAAGGAGTTGAAGATCCACTTTAGTTACAAAGTGCTTCACGCTATTGCCACACATCTTGGTGAATGCCTGCTCTGAGAGTAACGATGCGGTATTTTGTGATTGCTTTCCTTTTGAATTGTAATTCCAGTTGGCTAAATCTCATTTAGTACTATGACAAGAGTCTGTGGAATGTTTTTTGTCATTTTCTTGCATTTTCTCTTGTTTTAGCGAAAGCTGAATTGAACGTAAGGCAATCTCGACGATCACGTAATTTCATCAGACTCAATTCGCATAAGGGGTTTAGATCCAGTGCCGTCTCATAGTATTAATATTACGAGTGTTACTGTTATTTTAAACGTCCGAGTACAAAGGGTCGCGGGTTCGAATGCCTTCCTACGCATGGGGTTTCTTCCTCGTTTTTCTTGTGAGTTCCGCCGCCAAGAACCTTGCTCTTTTGCGGCCACTGATTCGCATATCCCAAATGTTAATCAATCAGTCATGCCTTATTTTACTTGGCGATGCTCAGGCCGTTAGACCTGCTCTTCCACCTGATCAAGCAAATTTTGCTAAGCTCTTTTCGTCATCCTGCAGTAAAAGAAGGTAACACTCTGGAAGCGAAACAGAATTTAGCGCTGAAGATTCATTTGGGCTTGAACATCTATTACAGGCAATATATCTACGGCATGAGTCAGACGACTTTTCGTTCCTACCAAAGGAAGGCCAACGATGAATTTTTACCCCTTAAAACTCTCCGGATTTGAGACAATGTTCAGTTTTCAGAAAAAGTGGTTGAGTTCTTCATCACTTGCAGGATGGTACACATTGAAACACCCAGAGTTTGATTACACATTTTGATACATCGACTGCTTATTTATTTATACATTTAATTGTCTTCAAAAATTATAAACAGTTTGTGACTTTTGCAAGGGCTAAATGCTACACTTCTTCTATCGGACATATTCTGGAAGGGTTTTGCCTTTGCAATGTAATAAAGTAGTATTGGTGTTACAAAATAATATTTTTCGATGTTATTCAGTGCAGGGTCTAATTCCGTAAAAGGTAATTCAGCAGAATATATTTTTAAATAATTTCATTTATAAATTATGTTATTTATATGCTTGTGTATTCATTTTATTATTTTATTATATTTTATATGAAGATTTTACTTAGAATTTGCATTGGTGAATCAATGTTAAAAGTTAGGTGACGTAACTACGAGTTTGGACTTCGCGTTGATCGAAGGGAGCGTTTGCATCGACGCGAGAAGTGATTGGGGGGCGAGACTGGGCTTTGCCGCTGCGGCGCGCAGACCCGTCTCGGAGGCGCTTTCGCGGCCGCGTGGGAGGCGGAGGGCGCGGCGGGCCGCTCGCGCCTCGCCCGCCATACGCGCCCGCCCACGCTTACGCCCCTGCCCCCGCCCACTCACTCGCTCGCTCGCCCGCGCGCCCGCTTTCTAGCTGCGGGCGAGAAAGTGAGCGCGGGGCGGGCAGCGCGCGGAGGCAGGAAGCGGCGCGGGCGACTCAGACCTCCCTCGCGCCCTCTGCCCCGCCCCTCCCACGCGCTCCTCGCTAACCTTGCGAACCCATCATAAAGCTACTACATGCCGACAGCTTGCATAAGTCCATTTCTTCTCGAAGGGCACGATAAAGGTTAAGAGCCAAAATGTGCCGCCTTTGCAAATCGCTGTTATCACATTGGCAGAAATTTTTTCTTATCAATTCTTGCCAAACACGGTCGTTCCCACATGCATCCATAATTTTGCGTAATGTATGTGTTACAGTACGGATCCCAGAATTTACAAAAACCGTGTATAGATTGCACTTCTCCGCAGAGTAACAACTTTTTTGATAAGTAAATGAATTCTTACTATTTTTTGACGTTAATAATTTTTTTAAAGTAACGAGCGAGTCAAATGTTAGCAGTGGAGGGAGAAATTTGAAACCGATGTGTCTTCTGTTTTAGTTATTGCTAACATAAGGGAGGTGGGGTACCTTAATGCGAGCTCGCGTCGCTTCTGTATCCAGTACAGAGTTTCATACTGACCTTCAGAATATGGGTAGCCACGAACCCGTAGCCCGGAGAAAGCAAAGAGACGCGGGGTTTCTTTTTGATTGAACAAAAGCTAAAGCAGAAGTCATCGTGCGGAGTCAGCGAACTTCCAACCAGGAAAGGAGCCAACCTCGTCAGCTTTCCTAGACATTTCCATAAGGAACTCTGAGCACACATCGCCCTGAAGCCGAATTTGACAAAATTAAACGTAAGTGAAAAACCATCTTGACGGAGGGAAGTTCGTCACATCAACCACACCCAACGACACGTCAATTCCCTGCCTGCAGGGATCAGTTGTGCTTCTCAGTGTGCTTCAGAGTTCTAAATGCAGTTGTGTTGTTTTTTTACTTTTTAAAATAATTCGTGTTATGAGTTGTTCAACCGAAAAATATGTGTAGTGTTTAACTATCGGATAACATTTTTGAGGATCATCAGCCCCAAAATTTTTACGCTGAATTTTTGCTTCTTCCTACACATTTGATTTTGTCATACGACGCCCCTGTTTGAAGCAAGCTACACCCAGCGTTGTTTTACCCAAATGGGGGTGAGAGATCACCCCTCTTGTCCCTCGTATCTGTGGATACCATTGCCTCCACAGTAGCTTTGATCGGGATGTCCTAGAGTTCGGGCCCGACAGTGAGGTCGATAGCTCCATAGTTGGGTTGAATTCAACATCTCTCCGGAGGAGAATTCTAGTTACTGGCTGCTCTAATCGGTATTTCCATGATTTATCCGATCAATACCAGGCGAATGCTGAAGCAATACATAAAAAAACAGGCCATAGATTGCGCCCGACTTTCCTTCTTCATCCTTGTCCTTACACACAGACACATGCTTACACTTACAAGTTCTACACTGACACACATCGGAATACCAGTCAGGAGCTAAGAGCTTGCCCGGGCTGGGATGAGATACCTGAATGAGGAGACCTTGCAAGCTGACATGTAGGTCAGCGCCGGAGTGCGGTATCTCACGTTCCAGCGAAATAACTCCGCCGCCTTGGGGGATATTACATGGACTACACTTACGGGATTAGCTTTTTACATAGTTGACGCGCATGGAATCCAAATGTACTCCGCCATACCCCGAGTGGCGCCGCCAGTAAAAGTGCGCCCACCGCCCTCTTTCGCCGCTGTGTCAGCGGTTCCTCCAGACCGAAATGGATTGCACCGGTGCTGTATCGTGGTTGAGAAACGTGCACGGGGCTAACGCCAGTCGTAAACCTCGCGCTCGGTCGACTGGAAAAGGCGTGTCAGTGCCGGCCACCGGTTTAAATACCCTTTCTCTTTGCTCTGACAGGGTAGGATCAGACCATGGAATCTAATGGCATGTTAGGTATCCACGAAGCATTCGGAAAGAGTGCACGCTTATAAATTCGCGCTGAACAGATACATTCGTGCAGTATTTAAAGATGCTATCAGCGCGCAAAATAAAATGTCTACTTCGATAAAATATTTTTAAATCACTTGAGTAGGTGTGTGTGTGAGTGTGTGTGTTTGATAAACAAGAATTATTTCATTTATTTGTTTCCTTGTACCCAATATTTTATGTACATCAGACGGTAAATAGTTGGTCAAAAAACTGGATATGATGAACGGTAATGAAAGGCTGCAAAACCGAGAGAAATAGATCCTATTTTCATCACATTTGGTATAATGACTGGAATTTGATCAGAAACAAAAACTAAGTGCTAAGCAATAAAGCTAGCGCTCTTGCATCTACGCCATGTATTATTCCAAAATCTCAGCAACATGCGAAATTGTTGAAGATTAATTATATAGATGATTCAAATATCCTTCAGATCTGTCAGAGTCAAGTGCGTCACGATACGACTAGCCGTGAATCTGTTCTGGCGATATTGTACGCGCATTTCCTGCAGATAACAATGATAACGCGCCCCTTGCTGATGCACACTGCGAGAGGCCGTCAGATTGGCACTTGGAAGAGGAAGTCTTTCTCGTACTAAAGTGATGACCTTGGGGAAACGCGCTTACAGCTGCGACTGTGCGGCAGTTTCGTAATTCCTTTCGTATTTTTGTGCATTTTGCGTCGTGCATTTCGTGCACGTAGTACCTTATGCATACATTGTCATGTGTCAACCAGTATGGTTCCACATGGAAATTCCAATATGGTTATGTGGGCAATACGTTCTATTGTAAAGCAATGTTTCAGAAGACTGATTTTTCGTAGTAAGACTAATATTTATTTAATACTTTCAAAATTTCAGTTATTTCTTTTTACTGAAACGATATTATCGGCCCCACTTTACGGCTCCAATAGTGATTTTTAATTACCCTGCAGACATGTTGGGAATAATGACGGCGTGGAAGGAAAGTTTATATTTCCTTCTTTGAAATCAAGTGGCTGACCTGTTTGCAATGATGGGGTTAGCTTTACCCCACCAACAGGTCAACAACTTTAATCAACAGGGTTTTGCTTTCATTACTCCTAAGTCGAGAAGGAACTTATAGACACTGGGTCGTTATGAGAGCAGTCCTATCACGACAAAGGTGTACTTATCCATATGGGCTGAATGAAGGAGAGCCACGTTCTTCGTTTAGGATCCTTCTGCGTCTCTGTTCTACCCAAAAGAGAGCGTTCATGTGCTGACGACTTATGGTTTCCTTTCAAGGTGCGTATCTGCTCATTTTATAGCTGCGTCAATCAAAAAATTGCAAATAAAAATGTTGCTTACAAAGGAATAGAATATTTCAAACAATATAATATCCTTCTGCAGAATTTTCGGGACCCTTCTAAGATTTGGTTTAAAATTCATTAGCTGTCTTGGTACTACTCTTTACTTTCCATTCTCAGTAATAGCAATATTAACAATAATAATGAAAATAAGTAACCGTTCAAATCACAAATATATTGAACTTTCCCATATTCTTCGTAGACTTTTCGTAAGAATGTGTCTAGCTTTCAGTGCAAAAATTGAAAAGATAACTGAGAAATTGGATTTTTTATTATCTATTTCATTGACAAAGCTAGTCTAATAATTCCTGCTCATCGAATTGATGCACACAATTACGGAAGAATAAATTCGAGTTCTTTCTTTATATAAAGGGAAGAAGAAAATTGAATGCCTGCTCCAAATTATTAACATCAAAATTTAACGTTACGGATTAAGTGATTCTGCCTCTCCATCCACCTCATTTAGTCGTCACTGACTTTTGTTCTAAAAAAGGTCCAAGTCTGTGAAATACGCCAGTGCCCTGTTGCTTTCCCCATCCCTTTCACCCAACGAAACTCTCCACGCATGACGTCGGATTCGAACCGGGCCCCTCTTGTCGGGCGCTGCCGCCGTGCGCGCCGCCGTCTGCAACTGCGCCCGCCGCCTGCGAGGCGATAAGCGTCTCTGCGCGCCTTCCTTTCACCTTCCCGCGCCGTGCGCTCGCCGCCTTCGGCCGTCCTTCAGCTGGACAGCCCAGACGCCCAACGCGTGTTCTTAAACCAACCGCGCTGCAAATTGCACAGGAGAGCACACAAAGGGAGGGGCAAGTTAGGCCTGTTGCCTGTCGTAATAAAACATTTTATTTCCGTAAATATGACGTTTAGAACTCGTACGTACCCTATACTGTAACCGTATCTGTAAGTTTGAGTATTATCACTTTATTGTAGAGGGATAAAAAAATAGCCATTTTACATAGTTGTAAAAGTCAGCATATATAGTGCTGAGTGCTGTAGTCTTGTCGTTGCCTCGCTCTTTTCAACAATTAAATTTCAATTTCATATTTATTTATGACGTGATTTTTAACATAATGAAATCATATTAAATGTATGTTTAATTCAATTAAAATACATAAACCATTATTTACTATTTTAAAAAAAACTACAAAATTGTATATAGTGTAATCTGCGGTGTACCACACGAACTATGGAACGCATGGGCAAAACAAAAGACATGTTTCAAATTGGTGTGCATCAGTTTCAAGTTGTTACCACTCAGTATCAAACAGGGTGCAGGGTCGGTAATACAGTAGCACTTTATTATAGTAATGCCATTTGATGTGAACATCGGCAAAACACATCATGACAGACCAACATGGATTAACGGACTAAGAATGTTCAACACATACCTTTTCGAAACAATGCCACCGGTGAGTCGCCGATAACAGAAATTATTTTCTGGAAGGATGCAACGTAGAGAGGCTTCACAAAGTTCTGCCTGAACGTTATTTCGCCTGGAACTGCTCTTTCTGTACTACACAGAAATTTCTTTATTGAATAAAGGTTTAGTTTTTGAGGGGAGTGGGAAATACCGCTGTGCATTAATGTCGATGTTAATCAAGAGCAATTTTATTGCCTGGCCTGGATTTCTTCCGCCTTTTAAAACATCTACCAATGAAGCACTAACGATTTGATGATGATTTCAGGGCTTTGTTCTTCGCATGTTTTCCTTGTTGCAAATGTTGCCGAACATGTGAGGTAAGATGATTTTCATCCACTGCTATTTCATAGCCACAAACATAACACTTAAACACAGAACCATTCGACAGAATAGCATTATCTGCGTTCATCTTAGTTATTTCTTTCAATTCAAGGCTTTTTACTTTACTCATTTCTAGAACGTTCAGTAACAACTGAATACTCAACCTAGAATGTACAGAGACGAAAGTTTTTCGAAACCCTCTCTGTTAATTTAACAACAGCAATGAACACTGCCCACAATGCAAACGTCTCTCCAGTTCTGACGTGAGGTTTTCGATCCTTTTCAAAGAGCCGGATTACCTGAGTTCGAGTGAGGGGTGATGGGAGGGGGAACGCGAGTCGGCGATGGGCTACAGGATTTGTTTGAAATATGTCTGACGTGAGTGTGTTACCAATGGGCGGTAGTAGATGCGATCAAGCTCTTAGTTGAAGCATCGGTTGAGAAAACATGAGATTTGCCATCAGAAGTGCGCATATGTTTGACGTAAAATAGCAACATACTAAATATATCAGAACTTCACTGCGTTTCGAAGCACCTTCGACATCGGCAAAATATCTGGTAAAAAAGCTCGGTCGCGATAACTGGTGTTGAACGGGGCTCCTTTACTTTGAGCCTTTGTTCTTCTGAGAATAAAAATAGAGACCGGTTATTTTGGGGCAAAGTGGAACAAAAAAAAAGGGCATGACTTGCACAAACAGTTTCTGATTTAACTTTGTACATATAATGTGCACATGCAAAATTAGTCTTTCTTTTGTGTGTGCAAAGATTTGGAAATAGAGGCAGCAAGTCTATTTAGGTACAAATAAGGTGCAAGGGAAGTTTCTGAAATGCTTTCAATTGGATTACATAACATGATATTAATAAAAAATGAAAACTCCCAATGAGCTTTGTCTGGAGGTGCATTACCTAAAAATCCGGCCCTTATTCATTCCGACCGCTTCAGACTACCAGGAATTACACTTCAAGCCCAGATATTTCCTTCTAGAAACTTCGTATCCCCTTTGAAATAATTAATTTATTTCCAATTGTGCTAAAATATGCATATGGCAGAACCTCTATAATAAGGAAGCGTGTCATTCCCGACACAAAACCACAGGAGGAAGAAATTTTATAGTGAATGTGGCCTCTCCATGTTGGAAATGTACCTAATGCAGAAACAGAATATTTTACAGAGCTACAAATGATTTTATGTATAGTCCTAAGGAACATTATTTTTGAGTCCTATTCGTCACCCTAAATCGTCGTTCTCAGTGGTCCCGCGATAGTGAGTTGATTAAATTTCTTGGGCTACGATAGGGGAAGAAACTTATTAAAAATATATTGTTAGTGTATACTCTATATTGTTGCGTTTGTTACTTTTCTCGCTGAACAATGCTTAGTCTCGACGTTGCCCTAATGCAAAAACAACTGATGTCAGTTTGTATTAGAGGCAATAGAAGTGGTTCACTACACTCCTAATGATGCGAATAATAATGACTAGGAAGTACCAACATTTTTCTGTATGTCCGTTTTAATGTCCGTGGTTGCTAAAATAGGAATTTGAATCTTTTGAATAGGAATCTGAAACTTTTATATTGCAACCACTTGCCATGTTTTGCATGTCTTGTAATGTGTTGTTTGTATACCTTTTAAGCATGATTATATTATTATTATTATTATTATTATTATTATTATTATTATTATTATTATTATTATTGCTATAGAAGAAACCTTAACTAAACAAACTTGTCAACAATCTGTCACGTATTAGAAATTATAAAGAAGGTTTTTAATTGTTAGTCTCCATTAATGTCATTTTACAACTACTTGTCCTTCGCTGACAACATAAAAAACGGCTCCTTCACGTGCCCGGGTATACCTCCGTGGTACGAGAAGAACGGAGACACGCAGACACGCACTGCTCCAGCGCGTCGCGAATCATAGGCGAATGTGCAGCGGCCCCGGCGCTGCCTCTGCGGCTTAGAGGTCCAGGGTGCGAGACCGAACGAGGGCAGACTTTCGACGCTCACTACTTGGCTGGGTTAAATTCAATGAGAATACTAGCGGCTGGTTGCTCCGATCTGTAACGTTCCGTGGTTTATCCTAGCAAGTCCAGGTGAATGCCGGATTAGTCCCTCAACAAACGGGCCACGAACCGCGTGCGATCATTCCTTTGTCATCCTTGATCTTCCTCTCTCCTTCCACACACATACACTACAGTATGGTAACACGTCTTAACATTAGTTATTGCTCCGGCTGGGGAGGTGCCCCGGTGACGGAAATATAAGAAGGTGGGCCTAGCCGATAAGTTGTCGCCGGACTTCACGTTCTAATGAGAGAGCAACATCCCGAGATATAACCCGCTCTACACTTACGGACTTAAATAGTTGACGAGCTCCGGAAGCATTAAATAATCACTGGAGCAGCTCCTTTGGAAAAGAAAGTCACTCCTGTTCTCGGCGAAACTGCTGGAAGGGCCGGAGAATCCACCGCCTCGGAAAACAGGTGAGACGGCGAAGATTCCTCTGCTGACGCGCACCTGCTATATCCGAACGCCGCGCCGACTTCCAGTACGAAAAGTTTACGACTTGAGAACAAATATTCCGCGCTATTGTTTTGCCGCTTTTACGCGAAAAGTTTACGACTGCCCCGGAGGTCTGCAGAAACCGTCCAGGAAAGTCATACGAAAAAAAAAACGTCGATTTTCTATTTTGTTTCTGGGCAGAGCGCTTCCCGCTTGTTGATTGCTGTGTACTTTTAGTGCTGCAGACCAAAGGGCTAGAAAACACGATGTTTACAACGAATAAAATGCTATTCAACGATAGTAATACGTTCATGGCCGACCCAGGTGGCTCCGTTTGGCGTTGCGAGGCTGCGATTGCTGATTTGATCACGGCGCAAGAGCGCGGGCATTTTCATAACATTAATTTACGCTGTTGAAGTTGATAACATATCAACCCTCGCACATTGCCGTTATTTAATTATTACTGTGTTTGACGGATATTATTGGTAGATCAATTCCTAGTTTCTGAAGATTGCATATTACGATTTTTTTATGTTAGAAAACATATAACAGATTTGTAATAATAAGGTGTATTAACAGATAAAAATTGAAAAGATTTTGATTTTCACTTAGTATTACTAATAAATTACAAATATCATTTCCTTTTTGACAATAAGTATTTTGAACGTCAAAAAATGTATATTTTTGCTCTGTTTCGCATGTTGGTTACCTCAAGTGTACATTTAATAAAAGTAATAAGAAGGTAAGAAAAGGTTAAAATAGAAAATAATTTGAAAATAGAAATGAAAAACAAAATTTTTGAAGATGTTGAATAAAAATCCAAAATAAACGTTACAAACAAAACGGAGAACGAAAATCATTAAAAAATTAAGTGTAGGTGAAAAATATATTAGTCCAAAATATAAAATAGACGGGAGAGAACTTTCCAAAACATGTTTAATTACGCACTCATTACATAATAATAAAACTTCATAAAAAGGTTTACAAATATTCTGATCTTCGGATTATTCTGATGATGATTCGGATAATTCTGATCTTTAATACGGGAAAAATTCTCATTACATCCTCTCGGGTACATTTCAAAACATACTGTAGAGAGGCAAGTATGAACAAAGATGGAACAGACTGTCATAAAAAATAGACACTTATTTTTGAATGTACTACAATGAAAGCAAGTAAAAAACAATCATAGGTGGAAGGGGGAAGAAACAGATCTAAAACATAAGTTACGTTGCCTTCATTCATAGGGTTGGGTTTGCCTTTGAATTTTATTTATATATTTTTTGACCAGACTCATTTATATTACATACTAATGTATATACGTACTTACATATTTACATTCGTTATTAGTCTCAAGACTTAAAATAATCATAATAATTATTATAAGAATTATTACGATAATAATAATATTAATAATAATTATTATTATTATAATTCACACACAATACTCTAACCCAAAATGAACCTGCCCCGCGTTGTGTATGCCAATTTGTATCGTAATTACACCTTTCTAATTAATGAACTAACCTTAATTCAACTTATTTTATCATTCCCTTAGCTGGGTGACCATTTGTAACGTTTTATGATTTTTTTTATTTAATTCGTCCTGCTATGCTCGTAATTTAATTCCTCTAATAACTCATTATTTCGCTAGCTCTGTTTTTCTATTAATATCTTGTATGAGTTCGACGTACATTAATTGATGACACCAGGCCGACGTTAATGACTCCAGGCCGTGCCATACTTCGTTAATATAATTCTCTAGCATACAGCACAGCCCCTAAATGTTTATACTTCGATGCTATGCTACGCGTGTTCCTTGGATTTTAACATTTTAGATGCATCCATTACGTTGTATTACACGCGTGTGACATTCTAGTATGTCACAATACATGATTATTATTATTATTATTATTATTATTATTATTATTATTATTATTTTATAATTGCTAATTGACCATCTATCTTTAGACAGTAGATATCAAGCATTATTTAATATTTATTATTATCATTATTATTATTATTATTATTATTATTATTATTATTATTATTGCTATTATTATTATTAATATTACTATGATTAATTAACCATTGTTGCTGCAAATAACTGGTACAAGTCTTCATGATATTCCACTCGCCTGCATCTAGCATCGATGGAAAATTGTAACAGTTTTACAATTAATTTTGAAGTATAGAAAATTATTCCGAAAACTACTATTAGAAGGATAACTGAAGAAATGGAATGATATCGCGGACGAACGTATTTTCGTCAAGCTCAGGAAATTGGAAAAAATGTTTAAAAAATACATTATTATTATTATTATTATTATTATTATTATTATTATTATTATTATTATTATTATTATTATGTACAGGAACAAACTTGATTAAAGAGAATGTTTTACATTTAACTGCTATCTTCTGAATTCAAAGAATCATTCTATTTCTACGAAACTTAATCTATTACTCTAAAGTATCAATGATTTCGCGCAATCTTTTGTTTTATTATCCTGACGAACCAATTGAACTGAAGAGCCGAAATGAAGCTGATGTTTTCGTATTGTGTCTTCGCGTAGTCTTGAAATCACATAGGGACAGTCGATTCCTGTAAAAAAATCGATTCCAGAATCGAAAAGTTGGGGTCAATTCTGGAATTGAATCGAAAGAAAAGAATCGATTCCCTAATGAGATTCCCCTAAATGAGAACCCCGTTCAAAGAAAGTATAGGTACCGGTATCGAGCAATTATTATTAAATATAAAACCACCAGGTGTTATTTAATTAAATTTTAACAACAATAATAATTAACTTCATAACTACCATTAAAATATTATTGATGAATAATACAACTGAAATATATCAATAGAACATAAATGAAAAATATAATATATTGTAACATGATCAATAGTATGAACTAATCAACGAAATTGTAACGGATTCAAAGAAACACAACCTCACAAAATACATTTTAGACAGGAAATTTTATATATATATATATATATATATATATATATATATATATATATATATATAATAAAATGAGATCCTAGAAGTGTAATTTGAACCAAGATATTTGATTTGAACAGAAGTCGTCGGTGGAGGTATGGTGGGAACACGACATGGGATTCTACAAAATTAATAATAAAGTAATAACTACATTAATGATAAAGGCAAACAACAAAAAACCTGAAAAAAATACAATAAAAGCGCAAGAATGTGCATTTTTTATCGAAGGTATTCATTTGATTCGATTCCATCCTTTTGGAATCGATTCCATCAAGAATCGGAAGCAAAGGAATCGAAAACCGAACTCACAGGAATCGAATGAAAAGAATCGATTCCGGAATCGAATCGGCAGAATCGGAACGTCCCTAGAATCACAGCATTAGTAACAGACAGCACTTGGAGAATGTGTTTTGTTCAAATAATACCAGAATGCACAATGGACAAAAGATAAAAGAAATGCATGTTTATGCCATTCGTAACAATTAAAATAGAGCTTTAAGTAATAATGAAACGACGATCTTTTTATTCGTTTCTGCATAAAAAATTATTTATTTTATCGTTACTCCAGGTTTATTGTGTCTTATTAAATTAGAGTACTTTATATTCAAATTTACTTAAAGCAATTTATTTTTTAAACAGCAATGTCTGATATTTTAATTGCAAGATATTGTATCCATTTCACAAGCCGGAGACTGGCCTAGCGGTCTGCAGCTGAAGACACGGGAAGACGGTGGGAGGTGAGGAGAACAGCAATCAGCAAGAGAGGGGAAGAAGGAAACCAGAGGCCAGAAGGGCATCAAAGTGTCGTGTAACAACGCATGATGCAATGTGACACTTGTCAGAATCGGCGACACCTACGTTCTTTCTTCGCAGTAACTTGAGAAATGTCATGGCGAGGGTACCGATCGGACCTTCAGGGCAAAGCAAGCAAAAATGGAGGGAAGTAAACGTTTCAATACGCGATTACAGAAGATGCAAGATAAAAACTGTAACGGAAGGGAATGATATTTTCCTTACTATTCACCTCTTTGGCGTTGTGGTTTGCTGTCTTTGCGAGTCTTCATTGAGCACATTTATGTCGGTTGGCATCATGCTGTTGGTTTTAGTATGTTGGCACACTTTGTCTCTTCTCCCCTCGCAGCCGGACAGTGCAGTCTCAGTTTTGTGTAGAGTAGACGAAGAGGTCGCGTGGTGGAGTCATTTTTGTTTGTTAGTGTGAGAACGTCAGGATGGACACAATCTTCGACGTGAGGAGCTTGTTTGCCCTGAGGCGCCACCTAGGCCTCCAACATGTTCCCGAAGAAATATTGGAAGACCTGATGGTAGGAGGCAAGAGTTCTCATTATTAGCCATTTACTTTCTAAAAGATAAATCTTTTAATTTGCGTGATGAATAGGACCGGGCTGGTTGCTAACCTTGAAAGATCAACAAAAGGTTATTGATGAATGCGACGATGAGTAGATTATTAATTCTCGAGCGAGGTATTAAAAACTCGTCATTAGCATATTTCTATGATCATCGTTACGAGAAAATTAATATAATGCTTTTGTTGGTTGCTCAGCTAATTTACGTATGCTGAAACGAGCTTTAGATTTAATAGATTTCGGCTTGTTGACACAGCAGTTTTAAGTTCTTTGTTCGAAGAGTGTTCGCTAGAGATAATCAGGGTAAAATAAAAGAGTGGAATTGAATTGGACGTCATAACAAGAGTGCAAGTAATTTGGCCGAGGATTTGTTGATTTCCTTAAGGAAAAAGATCTGCTGAATCTACTTTATCAGAACCACCATAAAAATTAGAACAAAGTGCATTTAGATGAGTTGAAAATTGGGTAAATATAAATACATTGTTGCAGATTTCTATCGTTTTCCAATTTTTGCTAATTTGTTTTAAATTAGCAACGAGCAGAGGAGGGATTTCGGATCTTTTATTGGTGGGACAAGGGGTCCCTCCATAAAATATGGTAAAAAGTTCCCCCAATCCAAATGGCATATGAGAATTTATAGTATAAGTCAAAGATAAATATAGTATTTTTGAATGATTTCTTAACTCCGGGTCCCACCACCCACACCCCTCTACAGACAGAAACTTGTTTGTATTTTACTTTTACAACTCAACACTAATTTATCTTATTGAAAAATACCAAAATAATGTGTACTATCAGAAAACATTTTTTGATATTTTCTCAGAACCAAAATCGAACACAAAGGGATTTTTTATTGTTTTTTTGTTGCGAAAAATAACTAAAATTTTTTTACTGCCTTGGAGCCCAGGAACAGGCATGAAAAATCTCAAAAGCTATTCATAAAACACAAAACGTGATTTTTTCAGATTTTTTCGATTTCTGAGCTGTAGTTAATAAATAAAAACAGAAACCAATTTTTACCATTTTAACTTTGACCACTTTTACCACTTTGACAATGGCTGAAACAGTTCTGTGCATTTATTTGAAAGTTTTTTAATACATTTGTGATGAAAATTATTCTGTTGTTCAAAAAATGAAACTTTTCTGATAAGGGTAGCGACATAATGATTAAAACAAAATTCGTTTGTTTTTATTATAACAGAAAAGTGAAATTTGGGGAAAGTATGGTGCCTCGAACCCATTTTGCATTAGTTTTTTTTGAATTTGCTGTTTCTGAAGGGAAGAAAATGAGCGCAATATTTTTTGGGATACTTCAGGCTTTTATACGCCACATACATATTTTTCAAGTGGTGAGAATCTAGTACAGCGACATTTTTTGCTAATATGCACAATAATGCACCTAAAAAAATATCTGCAAGCTGCTCTTAAGCATTATTCTCTAATATTCTATTCTATCTAATATTCTATCTAATATTCTAATATCTATCATTCTCAATTAGTTCCGAAAATGTCGTAAAATCTT
>BOPP01000006.1:1923411-1952980 GCA_017312745.1 Gryllus bimaculatus | reverse complement strand
TGAATACTCAACCTAGAATGTACAGAGACGAAAAGTTTTTCGAAACCCTTATGCTTAATTTACCAACAAGCAATGAACACCCACAATGCAAAGCGTTCTCCAGTTCTGACGTGAGGTTTTCGAACGCTTTGCAAGGCGGATTACCTGAGTTCGAGTGAGGGGTGTGGGAGGGGACGCGAGTCGGCGATGGCTACAGGATTGTTTGAATATGTCTGACGTGAGTGGTGTTACCAAAGTGCCGGGGTATTAGATGCGATCAAGCTTTAGTTGAAAGCATCGGTTGAGAAAACATGAGATTTTGCCACAGAAGTGCGCATATGTTTGCGTAAATAGACACATACTATAATTATCAGAACTCACTGCGTTTCGAAGCACCTCGACATGGAAAATATCTGGTAAAAAAGCTCGGTCGCGATAATGGTGTTGAACGGGGCTCCTTTACTTGAGCCTTTGTTCTTCTGAGAATAAAAAATAGAGACGCGTTATTTTGGGGCAAGTGGAACAAAAAAAAAAGGGCATGACTTGCAAAAACACGTTCTTCTGATTTTAACTTGACCATATAATGGCACATGCAAAATTAGTCTTCTTTTGTGTGTGGCAAAGATTGGAAATAGAGGCAGCAAGTCTATTTAGGTAACAAAATAAGGTGCAAGGAGCGTTTCTTGAAATGCTTTCAATGGATTACATTAACATGAATTAATAAAAAATGAAAACTCCCAATGAGCTTTGTTGAGGAGTGCATTACCGTAAAAATCCGGCCTTATTCATTCTATCGCTTCAGACTACCAGGAATTCCACTTCAAGCCCTAGATATTTCCTTCTAGAAACTATCGTATCCCTTTGAAGTAATTAATTATTTCCAATTGCTGCTAAACAATGCATATGCGCAGAACTCTAAATAAGGAAGCGGTCATTCCCGACACAAAACCACAGGAGGAAGAAATTTTATTAGTGAATGTGGCTCTCCATGTTGAAATGTACCTAATGCAGAAACAGAAGATATTTTCAGAGCTTACAAATGATTTTATGTATAGTCCTAAGAACATTATTTTTGATCCTATTCGTCCACCCAAATGTCGTTCTTCAGTGTCCCGCGTATGTGAGTTGATTAAATTTTTGGCTAGATAGGGAAGAAACTTATTAAAAATAATATTGTTAGTGTATACTCTATATGTTGTTGTTACTTTTTCTCGCTGAACATGCTTATCTCGACGTTCCCTAATGCCAAAACAACTTGATGCGTTGGTATATCATAGAGCGCAATAAGAAGTGGTTATACACTCCTAATGATTGCGAATAAATAATGACTAGGAAGTACCAACATTTTTCTGTATGTCGTTTTTAATGTCCGTGGTTGCTAAAAATAGGAATTTGAATTTTTGATAGGAATCTGAAACTTTTTAATATTGCAACACTTGCCATGGTTGTGCATGTCTTTAAATGTGCTTGTTTTGTATACCTTTTAACATTGAATTATATATTATTATTATTATTATTATTATTATTATTGCTATAGAGAAACCTTAACTAAACAAATTGTCATTACAATCTGTCACGTATTAGAAATTATAAAGAAGGTTTTAAATTGTTAGTCTCCACTTAATTTCATTTTACAACTACTTGTCCTCGCTGACAACATAAAAAACGGCTCCTTCACGTGCCCCGGGTATACTCCGTGGTACGAGAAGGAAGGAGACACGCCAGACACGCACGCTCCCAGCGCGTGCCGAGAATCATAGGCGAATGTGGCAGCGGCCCGCGCTGCTCTGAGCTTAGAGGTCAGGGTGCGAGACGAACGAGGCAGACTGTCGAAGCTCACTACTTGGCTGGGTCTAAAATTCATGAGAATCTAGCGGCTGGTTGCTCGATATGTAACTTCTCTCGGTTTATCCTAGCAAGTCCAGTGAATGCGGGATTAGTCTCAACAACGGGCACGAACCGCGTTGCGATTCATTCTTTGTCATCCTGTCTTCCTCTCTCCTTACACACATCAACTACAGTATGTAAACGTCTTACAATTAGTATTGCTCCGGCTGGGAGGTGCCCGTGACGGAAATATAAGAAGGTGGGCCTAGCCGATAAGTTGTCGCCCGAGACTTCAACGTTCTAATGAGAGAGCACATCCCGAGATATAACGCGCTCTTACACTTACGACTTTAAATATTGACGAGCTCCGAGCATTAAATAATACACTGGAGCGAGCCCGGCTCCTTTGGAAAAGAAAGTCACTCCTGTTTCGCGAACTGCTGAAGGGCGGAGAATCCGCCTCGGAAACAGTTAGACGGCGAAGATTCCTCTGCTGACGGCGCACCTGCTATAATCCGAACGCCGCGCCGTCTTCCATACGAAAAGTTACGACTTGAGAAAATATCCGCGCTATTGTTTTGCGCGTTTTACGCGAAAAGTTTAACGCACTCCCGGAGGTTGCAGAATCAGGAAAGTCATCGAAAAAACGTCGATTTCTATTTTGTTTTGGCAGAGGCCGCTTCCCGCTGTGAGTTCTGTGTACTTTTATGCTGCAGACCCAAAGGGCTAGAAACACGATGTTTACAACGAAATAAAATGCTATTCAACGATAGTAATCACGTTCATGGCTGACCCAGGTGCGTTCCGTTTGGCTGCGAGCTGCGATTGCTGAATTTGATCACGGCGCAACGAGCGCGGCATTTTATAACATTAATTTACGCTGTTGAAGTTGATAACATATCAACCCTGCACATTGCCGTATTTAATTATTACAATGTTTTTGACGGATATCTATTGTAGTAATTCTAGTTCTGGAAGATGCAATTACAGATTTATTTTATGGTTAGAAAACTATAACAGATTTTTAATTAATAAGGTGTATTAACAGATAAAATTGAAAAGATTTTAGATTTTCACTTAGTATTACTAATAAATTACAAATATCATTTCCTTTTTGGACAAAAAGTATTTTGCAACGTCAAAAAATTGTATATTTTGCTCTGTTTCGCATGTTATGTTTACTCAAAGTGTACATTTAATAAAAAGTAATAGAGAGGTAAGAAAAGGTAAAGATAGAAAATAATTTGAAAATAGAAATGAAAAAACAAATTTTGAAAGATGTTTGAATAAAATCAAATAAAAGTTACAAACAAAACGGAGAACAAATCATTAAAAAAATTAAGTGTAGGTGAAAAATATATTAGTCCAAAATATTAAATAGACGGGAGAAGAACTTTCCAAAACATGATTTAATTAACGAACCATTAATATAATAAAACTTCATAAAAGGTTTAACAAAATATTCTATCTCGGATCATTCTGATGATGATTCGGATAATCTGACTTTAATACGGGAAAATTCTCATACATACCTCTGGGTACATTTCAAAACATACTGTAGACGAGGCAAGTATGAACAAAGATACAGACTGTCATAAATGACACTTATTTTGAATGTACTACAAGTTGAAAGCAAGTAAAAAACAATCATAGGTGGAAGGGGAAGAAAACAGATCTAAAACATAAGTTACGTTGCCTCATTCATAGGAGTTGGTTTGCCTTGAATTTTATATTATATATTTTTTGAACCAGACTCATTTAATTTACAACTAATTATAATATCGTACTACATATTTAACCTTCGTTATTAGTCTCAGACTTAAAAAAATCATAATAATCTATTATAAAGATTATTACGGATAAATATAATATTAATAATAATTATTATTATTATAATTCACACACAATACTCTACACCAAAATTGACGCTGCCGCGTTGTGTATGCAATTTGTTCGTAATTACACCTTATCCTATTAATTAGAACTAACTTAATTCAACTTATTTTATCATTCCTAGCGGGTGACCATTTGTAAGTGTTATGATTTTTTTTATTTAATTCGTCTGGCTATGCTCGTAATTTAATATCTCTAATAACCATTTTTTCGCTAGCTCTGTTTTTTTCTATTAATATCTTGTATGCGTTGACGAACATTAAATTGATCACACCAGGCCGATGTTAATGACTCCAGGCCGTGCCATCTTCTTAATATAATTCTCTAACATACAGCACACCCCTAAATGTTTTATACTTCGATGACTATTGCTACGCGTGTTCCTTGGATTTTACATTTAGAGCGATCCATTACGTTGTATATCACGCTGTGACATTTAGTGTCACAATACATGGATTATATTATTATTATTATTATTATTTAAATTATTATTATTATTATTATTATTTTATTTTAAAATGCTACTGACATCATATTTTTAGAGCAGTAGGCGTATCAAGCATTATTTAAATTTTATTATTAATTATTATTATTATTATTATTGCTATTTTATATATAATATGATATATAATAACATTGTTGCTGCAAATAACTGGTACAAGTTTTGCATGATATTCCCACTCGCCTCATCTAGCATCGATGAAAATTGTAACAGTTTTTACAATTAATTGAAGTTAATAGAAAATTATTCCGAAAACTACTATTACAAGGATAACTGAAGAAATGGAATGATATCGCGGACAGAACGTAATTCTTCTCAGCTCAGGAATTGGAGAAAATGTTTAAAAATACATTATTATTATTATTATTATTATTATTATTATTATTATTATTATTATTATTATTATTATTATTAGTTATTATTATTATTATGTACAGGAACAAACTTGATTAAGCAGAAGATGTTTTACTTTAACTGCTACGCTTCCTGAATTCAAAGAATCATTCTATTTCTACGAAACTTAATCTATTACTCTAAAGTACGATATGATTTCGCGCAATCTTTTGTTTTATTGTCTACGAACCAATTGAACTGAAGAGCCACGAAATGAAGCCTGATGTTTTCTAGTATTGTGTCTTCGCGTAGTCTTGAAATCAATAGGGACAGCTCGCATTCCTGTAAAAAAATCGATTCAGAAATGCGAAAATTGGTAATTCTGTGATTGAATCGAAAGAAAAGAATCGATTCCGCTAATGAGATTCCCTAAATGATGAACCCCGTCAAGAAAAGTATAAGTACCGGTATAATACAGCAATTATTATTAAATATAAAAACCACAGTTGTTATTGTAAATTAAATTAATTTTAACACAATAATGAATATACTTCATAACCACCATTAAAATATTATTGATGAATAAATACAACTGAATATATATTAATAGAACATAAATGAAAAATATAATATATGGTAACATGATAATAGTATGAACTATCAACGAAATTGGTAACGGATTTCAAGAACATAACACACCATCACAAAATACATTTTAGACAGAATTATATATATATATATATAATATAATATATATATATATATATATATATATAAAATGAGCATCCTAGAAGTGTAATTTGAACAAAGATATTTGATTGTGAACAGAAGTCGTCGGTGGAGGTATGGTGGGAGGTTAGAAATTGAACACGACATGGGATTCTACAAAATTAATATAAAGTAATAATACATTATGATAAAAGAGCAAACACAAAAAAACCTTGAAAAAAACAATAAAACGCAAAAAGAATGTGCATTTTTTATCGAAGTCTTCATTTGATTCGGATTCCACTCCTTTTGGAATCGATTCCAACAAGAATCGGAGCCAAAGAATCCGAAAACCGAAACTCACAGAAGAGGATCGAATGAAAAAATGATTCCGGAATCGAATCGGCAGAATCGGAACTCCTAAATCAACAGCATTATAACAGACAGCACTTGGAGAATGTGCTTGCTTCAAATAACTACCAGAATGCACAATGCGACAAAAAGATAAAAAGAAATGCATGTATGCCATTCGCTAACAATTAAAATAATCTTTAATGTAATAATTGAAACGACATCTTTTTATGGTTTCTGCCATAAAAAATTATTTATTTATCGTTACTCCAGTTTATTGTAGTCTTATTAAATTAGATACTTTATATCAAATTACTTTAAAGCAATTTATTTTTAAACAGCAATGTCTGATATTTTATGCCAAGATATTGTAATCCATTTCACAAGCCGAGACTGGCCTAGCGGTCTGCAGCTAAGACACGGGAGACGTGGGAGGTGAGGAGAACAGCAATCAGCAAGAAGGGAAGAAGGAAAACAGAGGCCAGAAGGGCATCAAAGTAGTCGTGTAACAAGCATGACTGCAATTGTGACACTTGTCAGAATCGGCGACACCTACGTTCTTCTTCGCAGTAACTTGAGAAAGTCATGCGAGGGTACGATCGGACCTTCAGGGCAAAGCAAGCCAAAATGGAGGAAGTAAACGTTTCCAATACGCGAATTACAGAAGATGCCAAGATAAAAACTGTAACGGAAGGAATGATATTTTCCTTACTATTCACCTCTTTGCGTGTGTTTTGCGGTCTTTGCGAGTTCCTTCATTGAGCCAATTTAGTCGGTTGCATCATGCTGTTGTTTTGTATTTGCACACTTGTCTCTTCTCCCCTCGCAGCGAGGACAGTGCAGTCTCAGGTTTTGTGTAGAGTAGACGAAGATCGCGTGGTGAGAGTATTTTTGTTGTTAGTGAGAACAGTCAGGATGGGACCACAATCTTCGACGTGAGGAGCTTGTTTTGCCTGAGTGCGCCACCTAGCCTCCAACATGTTCCCGAAGAAATATTGGAAGAACCTGTGTAGGACAAGAGTTCTCATTATTAGCCATTTACTTTCATAAAAGATAAATCTTTTAATTTGCGTGATGATAGGACCGCTGGTTGTAACCTGAAGATCAACAAAAGGTTATGATGAATGCGACGATGAGTAAGATTATAATTCTCGACGAGGATTAAAAACTCGTTCATTACATATTTCTATGATCATCGTTACGAGAAATTAATATAATGCTTTTGTTGGTTGCTCAAGCTAATTACGTATGCTGAAACGAGCTTGAGAGGTGTAAGGTAGATTCGGCTTTGTACACAGCAGAAATTTTAAGTCTTTGTTCGGAGGAGTGTTCGCTAGAGATAATTTCAGGGTAAAATAAAAGAGTGAATGAATTGGACTCATAACAAGAGTGCAAAGTAATTGCCAATTTGTTTGATTGCCTTAAAGGAAAAAGATCTGCTGAATCTTACTTTATCAAACCACCATAAAAAGTAGAACAAAGTGCAGTTTAGATGAGTTGAAAATTGGTAAATATAAATACATTGTGCAGATTCTATCGTTTTTCCAATTTTTGCTAATTTTTTAAATTAGCAACGAGCAGAGAGGATTTCGGATCTTTATTGGTGGACAAGGGTCCCTCCATAAAATATGTAAAAAAGTGTCCCCCAAATCCAAATGGATATGAGAATTTATATATAAGTCAGAAGATAAATATAGTATTTTGAATGATTTCTTAACTCCGCGGCCACACCCACACCCCTCTACGACAGAAACTTGTTTGATTTTACTTTTACAAATCAACACTAATTATCTGAGTGAAAAATACAAAAAATGTGTACTATCAGAAAACATTTTTTGATATGGCTCAGAACCAAATCGAACACAAGAGGATTTTTTATTGTTTTTTTGTTGCCCGAAAAATAACTAAAAATTTTTTTTACTGCCCCTAGGAAGCCCAGAACAGGCATGAAAAATCTCAAAACTATCATTAAAACACAAAACGGGATTTTTTCAGATTTTCGATTTCTGAGCTGTAGTTAATAAATAAAAACAGAAAACAATTTTTACCATTTTAACTTGACCACTTTACCACTTTGACAATGGCTGAAACAGTTCTGTGCATTATTTAGAAATTTTTAATACATTTGTGATAAAATTATTCTTGTTGTTCAAAAAATGACTTTTCTGCATAAGGTTAGCACAAAATTTTGGGGGATTAAAACAAAATTCGGTTTGTTTTTATTTAACAGAAAAGTGAAATTTGAAGTATGTGCCTCGAACCCATTTTGCAGAGTTTTTTTTTTAATTTGCTTGTTTCTGAAGGGAGAAAATGAAGCGCAATATTTTTGGATACTTCAGCCTTTTAACGCCCACATACATATTTTCAAGGGGGGGGGGGGGGGCATTTTTTTTGTAGTCTTACGATATCATTGATTTATTGGCCCATCTTAAAAGTGTAATTAGACCGAGGTACATGTGTGTACCTTGATCGTTCTGTACTCGAATTTGTATTTACCTTTACTCTGCAATTTCTCCCATTTACTCCTTGTATCGAAATATATATATATATATATATATATATATATATATATTGAAGAACTTTAAAGACGGGTGTTTTGTATATTTATGTGAATAAGGTGTTAAGTTTAATAAGAATAAGTTGTTAGTCACGCTTAAGAACTAAACTGAGAAATCGAACGTAGCAAGTTAAATCTGCTTTCCTGTGTTGCATTACTCAGTTTGGAATTCTCCATATTCACTTAAAATTCTTGAAATTACATAACAATCACGTTGTTTTTTGGAAATTTCTTAGAATCTTCTGGCCAGATCCGAAAAGAAATGATCAGTTCTCCATCTGGAGACCAAGGCGCGTCGAATGACACCTCGTTTCGATTAGTGCATGGGAAGTAGTCTAATCCTTAGTGCCGGATCCGCACCCACGCATACTCCTAGTTACTTATATAGTATTTATGGATAGTTGAATGTGACGTTGCCGACGTAGTAAACTGTTTTAAAAATAGTTTCATGTGTTGAAAATGTAGGTCATCCATAGCTTTGTTCAAATAAGTTCTTACAGTCTCTAGTATTGCACATACCAATGAATCGTAGTAGCTAATAATGGTTTACCCCTGTTCAAAAATTTCAAACTCGCAATGGTCTTGTATGTTACCTCCATAGAGTATATGAGCTAGTAATATTGCAAATTGGAAATTATAAACGCACCGTAAAAATAATTGCAGGTACGAATAATGCTGAATGGTGAGAATCTAGTACAGCGACATTTTTTGCTAATATGCACAATAATGCACCTAAAAAATTATCTGCAAGCTGCTCTTAAGCGTTATTCTCTAATAGGATCATTCTCAATTAGTTCCGAAAATGTCGTAAAATCTTAAACTACGTTTTATTGTTCCCCGGATTTGAACATCCATATTTTTGTCCGTAATTTTTTAAGAGATTAAAACTCTACTAAGTCAGTCTAATTGTGTTCACTTCTACTTCTAAAATTGCTTTATTTATTGTTTTGTAGGCGAATGTAAATAAACATTAAAAGGCGACTGTTTTGTGAATAAGGTGTTCTAAGTTTTAATAAGAATAAGTTGTTACTCTCATTCATTTGAAAATCGGTATTTGCACGCTTAAGGATGTAAATGTGGACAGTCAAACGTAAAAACGAAAATGTGCTTCTGTAGATTACTCAGTTTGGTTTTCTCCGTATTTACCTGATGTTCAATAAGTTCCAAGGAATATTGTTCGAAGGTTGTTTTTTTTTAATACGTTAATTCGGATTCAAACAAAATGAAATATGTCGTGCGGTGATTCACTTGTCGTATTCAACGTAACCTACATAGATCTGTTTTGGTGTCGATGGTTTATTTCGTGTCATACTCGCTAAGATGGTAGCGCCAAAACACGCAAAAACACGTTTTTGGAAATTTCTTAGCATCGTCTGGCTAGATTCTGTCTCAAATTATCAGCTCACCACCAGGAAACAGAGACATGTCGAATGACAGACTCCTCATACGTTTCGATTGGTGCACGGGAAGTGGACTAACCGTGAGTGATGCATCCGCACGCACGCACTCACGCACACTCAGTTTCTCAAATACTGTAGGATTAAATTTGTTCTCAAAATGCAGAAAAAATTAAATATAATTAATTTAAAAAAAAGATATAAAAAATGAAACGCCAAATGAAATATTTATATTTAATGTGTTCAAACAGGGGGGGGGTATTTATAATGTCGGTTTGCTCTGTTATTTTATAAAGATAGCACCGACTTGCATTCATTTTCGTGAATTGTGTGTTGTTTGTTTAATAAACTGTTTAACACGTGAGAATTTGTACTTAAAATGCATGGGACAGGCTCAGTTTGTGATATCAGTCGCCTAAGCCCATAGTTCACAGGATCGCACGCTTAGCAAAACCAGCTGCATTACGTCCATGCCTTACCATTCCGTTAACAGATTTGTGATGTTAGTCTTGTTCTGTCAATGTGACTCGCATTTCCTCACGCGGGGATCGACAATAGTTGAGATAATACATTTAGGCCAACAAAATACATTAAGCGTTTTACCCATTGTTGCATTTTTGATAATGCCAGGACTGGCTATTTTTAGACATGTGTGAGCAAGTGAATAAACGCACAAAAACAAAAATTAAACCAATGAATAATTTTTGTATATTTTAGTTTTTTGTTTTAATAAATATTTTAGGACACGTTTTATAAATGAGTTTAAATCTTTTTTAAACATCGAGGTAATTTTAATTATCTTATAAAGGAACGAAATACGCATGTGCCTAAAATCTTTCGCGAGGTCGCATTTGGACGCAAGATATATGGAAAGTTCGTTCTTTGTATTAGACTACAGTCTAGGTCTCTGTTCTTATGTTGGTCTGTGTGCTACTTTGAGTTTACCACCAGTGTTTGCGCGTTTAATTGTGATTATTATTAGCACACGTATTCGTGTGCCTTCATTTCCCTAGATCCGAATGGAGTGTGGGTTGCGTTATTTCTCCAGCTTCAAATCTGTACATTGTTTTTCGGTGCAAAATAATGTTTGTTTTCGTAGAAAGCAATTTTATTTTGTTCTATATTCTCAACAACTTTCGTTGCTTTGATCTTAATTCAACTATCGGCAAGGGAGTTGCGGTAGGTATTCCTTAGCTCAAGAAAACTTGTGCATGTAATTGTGTTGTATCCCGTGCGGAACGCCTGGCCGCCCGGAAGGTCATCGGGGAAAGCGCAAACGATCCCGTCACGAAGCTAACTGTTCCTGATCGCCCCGACAGCGAAGGGGGGGAAAAAGCACATCGCCGCGCGCCGAGAATCGGTGCTGGTCGGCGGCGGCGGCGGGGGCTGGCCTTCGGATCGAATCGGTCGCAGAACTTCGCGCCGACCGGTCCGGACAGCTGCGCCTCTCCACTTTCTCCGTACCGAGACACGAGGCAGTTTTAGCACGTTAGAAATGTCTTGGCATAGTGCACGTGGAGTCACATGGCTGGCCTTAGAGCTGTTACGACGAATCTTACGCACGCGTAAGATACACTTCGTAGCCCGTGGCAGTAAGGTTAACCACTAGTGTATTTAAAACGGATTATTAATGGAAAACATGAAATGTTTTTTAAAAAAATTAAATTGTGCAAAATATACATGTGTAACATAGCAGTGAATTCGCCCCAGTTTCTCCCCACGTAGTTCATCATTAAATCGCTTCACTCGGTGAACCGTTTACGATTCCAGTTTTTATAGATTTATCAAGCGTCTGTTGATTAGTTTCAAGGTGACATTTAAGTGATCATGTGCGTACCAACGGGTAATTCGTCTACCGTATTAAATCCTTTGGTCCTTGTATCTTACTTCGAAACCCGAGACAAAGAGATTCTGAAATAGTTTAAAGCGCCCTGGTCCTCAACATCGCTCAGTGTGCCCTCAGTGGCAAAGAAAGGTATATAAAAGTGCTGTTCAATATGCACGTAATTAAAGTTCAAATAAAAATTCAAATGTATGCAAGCAGTAAAAAATTAAAAAGCGTGTATGTAAGCAGTAAATTATTCTGTTATAAACGTAGTGAGGGGCTTGAATTTTTCCGACACTGCATTTCGTGCCGTCACCTGCCAGCCTCTTATCTGTAGGTACGACCAAAATACTGAATATAGGACTATAGACGTACTTCTGTGTTGATCAGTTTTAACCTGACGAAGGGCGGATGGTGACGCAATAGACTTCTGTCGAAATTCATGAACTCTGCTCCTTACATAGTCTGCCGAATGTGCTGCCCCAGGATTACCGGCTTCGTTCTGGTGGCAAAATGTTTCCTGTCCGCCGCTGTAAATCACCGACATGACCGTGGTGTGACATACTATGTTCCAAAGATCAGCGAGCTTCCTATAAATCATAGTGGTCTGATATAAATAACGATTAATTTATTAATTCAGAATTTATTACCTTAAGTTATTCCATCCCCCTTAATACGTATATCAGTAAAATATTGCATGATGGGCAGTTAGCCCAAACGGTATGCGCTAGTAGCAAGAACCTTCACTTCAAGGAATGAATTCGTAGTCGAGAGTTTCCTTAATAAGCGAAGATTGAGGGGCATGTGCAAAACGTTATACATAATATTCTCGAAGAATTTATCATTTCACGTTTTTAGCATTGACTCGTTCTATGCGGAACTGGAACATGATATTGAACACAGCCCATTGAAACGAAAACGCTTCATTTCCTACACACGAACCGGAAAGGCACAGATTGGAATAACCTCGAGTACAAACTTCAACAGAGGCAGCCGCGTGAACATTCCCCAAAACGCCTTAGGTGGCAACAACAGAAAATCGCCTTTGCTCGGGCAAGGAAAAATAACAATCCTTCGAAGAAAGCGTTGCAGTTCGATGTGGGAGCTTGGCGTTTTGAATCGACACATTTCGAAACTTTCGCCATTGATATCATTTATCAGTTTTGATGAAAAACGAATACAGCTAGTTGTTTTCTCGATATTTTCGAACGTACAGTCTTCAAAGTACTAGAATTATGATGTTGGGTGCAGGCGCTCTTTGTTCCAAACATATTTGTGGAGGCTGCCGGGCTATATCAACTTGTAAATTTAAAATGTTTTCTGATATCAACTTGTAAATTTAAAATGTTTTCTGATATCAACTTGTAAATTAAAAATTTTTTCCCCTGGATTGCGAACTGGAAACTGTGGAAAGTCACGTTGAGTTCAGTTGATTTCTTGGTTAAACACTCTCATGCTTTGTGATACTGCTCAAAAGGAGCCAGTGTGTAAATTTAATTATAGTTTTACCAGTTTCCTGAAAACGTTACTGTGACGCCCTTTCAACAGATACTCTAGTCTTATGATAGTTTGGAAATCACATTGTGATTTAACTGCAATGATAAGAATTCCCTTTTTGAATTATGTCGAATAATATTGGTAATCAGTCCATTGGAGGCATGTGGAGTATAAAGCGAGGTATTGAAGGAGTGAATAACATTATAGCCGAAGCTTCTTAGGGGTTATTGCAGGCTGCAGTGTCACTCATTACCACAACGCAGCAGAACGATTTCTCTCGCGTAACATTTTACATGATTCAGAAAATTAATGAGAGCTCAAAAATGTTTGGGAGCGGGAGCATCTGCTCCCTTTTGCTCCTCTCCCCCCCCCCCCCGCTGACGTCTGTTTCTGCGACCGCTTCGTTGGCATTGCGCGAGTGCGTGGGCGTGCGAGCGTGCGTGGCGCGTGTGAACCGGTGCGGTTCCCAGGGCCTGCGCTGGCGCAACTCCGGGGAGGGGTGCGTGCATGCGTGGGGACGCGCGTTCGTTTCTCGCAACGACCCCCACGCGCGCACGCCTGCTCGCCCAGTGTTTACAAACATCGGGATTACGTAGCCGCCCCGTAGGCCAGTTTCGTAATACTTCGTAAATTCGGCTTCAGGCCCCGATATGTGGATGTATTCAATAGTAGAGAATTACGTCGAAAGAAAGCTTAAAGCTGTTTTCAGATCGGTAGGGGTTGATACATTTTATTCAAAAGAGAGAAAATGAGTATTGCATTTGACTAATTGCTTTCGGAATTTTCGTGGGCTTTTTTACATTTTATTTCACAGAGCGAAAATTCTGTCTGCCCGTCTCGCTTTCACTAAAGTCTTCTGATTTTTCGGCCCCGTTTCAGCAGTCAGAGATCATATTATATAAATGATGAGTCTATACAATATTAGATATTTCAACCAAGAATATAACTATTGATTTGTCGCTAAGAAATTCCGGTTATATCGGAAATAACGGAAAGACCGGTTATTTCATTGCAATAACATTATTTCCTACGTGTCCGAGAATGTTTTATAATTTTGTGCAACTGAGGCAAGATACAAAATTTACAATATATAAAATTACTTACGTTTAAAGGTATGCTGTGTAAAATATTTTATTTAGGAAAGAACATCTCTCCATTAACAAAAAATTAAAAACCGACCAGATCGCTACTACGAGTACAATGCTACTGGAACGACGTCTGGGGGTGTTGGGGACGTTCTGCGATGCGTAATTCGATTTCGACGCGCAGTTCTAGGGTGAATGGCGGTAGGGTCTTGCACGTTTGTGCCAGAAGTCGGCGCCGCGCACAGAGACGCCATGCACAAAAATGCAAAAGCAATACACAGAGGTGTGGGAACGACGGGGCGGGGCGTGGCGTGGGTGGCGAGCGCGTGTCCCTGTTCCAGTTGGCGAGGCCGCCGCCGCGTATCGGCGTCGCACGCGTGTGTCGCATGCGAATGTTACACGCGCTGTGCGCTGCGCGCTGGACGGCCTCCAGAATTGCGCAACGCGCTTTCCTTTTCGTCCACTGTCGAGAGGTTCTCCGCCCACTCGCCCACCGACCACGCGGCTCGTCCCGAATTCGGAGCACACCGCCTCGCAATGTGCCCCACACACGTGAAATTGGTGCGAGAAAAGCCCCAAACTCAAGTAGAGCGCATCATAATTGAATCGCAAAAGTTCTATATGGAATCCTCACAAATAAGAATAATAGCGCGTCTCAAAATTCTGCATAGAACCAGGCTGTCAGAGGGTGTTTTAACCATGGGTACACGCACATGAAGACTGAGTCATTTACTGTTGACGATGAACCGCCTCTTCGTAACATGTGATTAAGAGTGTAATATTCTCACCGTGTGGTACAGGTGAACTCCGCAATGGATGAAATCAAGCTGCACTTACCTGGAAAAGAAAAACAATATAAGAACCATGTCATTAGCACGTGTAATAATTATTAATTACAAGTCATCGATTATTTTTAACTGGACTATTATTAGAGAACGGTTGTTTCCATTACATCACCTCGTAGTTTTGAAATATCTTCGTAAATTATGTAGCGAATGAAGTGATTGAAGAAGATTAAAATGATGAATTCCAATTGCATATGTAGTTTTGCTAATGGGCTGGCAATATTGTTAAAGATTTCAGCGAGCTGCCCGTGAGCTGCTCAATGAGTTTGTATAGCGACCAAAAGGTAGAAAACTAAGAGATTTTAGGATGACGGCTAGTATTTCAGAACCACATTATGCTTTCACATTACTAATACAAAACAAATTTCCCAATTCCCATTTCGTGGAAAGAAAGTAATCGGAAAATTAAGTCGTTCTACCAGAAACTCTGTTCTGATGTCTGTTCTATTCTCATTAACAATAGGTACATAGAAACTATAAACTTGAAATGTATACACGCGTAGGTGTTGAGATAATGGTTTTGGTTGCCAGTCGTTTGTTTACATTGTTAGATCTTTTGCTAACTATAACGATCTTGTGACTCACGGTCACTGGGTAGCGAATATACGTTCGTGAAATGCAATAATGGCACAACTCAAATCAGCTGTTGAGATGCTTGAAATTTTCATCTAGTATTGAAATGCATCATTCTTGCATTCACACTTCTGCCATTTGTGAGTCTAATACTTTGCCATAATGCTACTGTTGCTGTTGGAAAGTTCATTTTAAATTCTAGAGGGTGCATTAACTCAAATTTTGATATTAAAAAAAATTAGTTGTGCCATTATTGCATTCCTCAAGTGATACTAAAACACGAAGTGAACATCTACATTCTTTGGAAAAATAAGATTTAAAAGTACTTGTGGGATTGTTGATTTACAATAGTCGATATCTGGTTCTTCTGTTGGATATGTTTTTGCGAAAGTTCAGTGGCATCGCCTGCTGCACATGTTTTACTATTGCTTGTCTCTTTGCAAATCGCTCTACACGAAGTCCTCTTTCAAATGCAAAGTTGTATGCTAAGCCCGGAGAAAATAACTTCAGCTGAAAACATGTGGCTCTATGTGGCAGTGAATACCAAAACTGTCTTCACAAGGTCGATGAGGAAGTGACGAATTGTTTTCGGGGGAAGGGTGAGAAAGACATAACTTCGATATTTAGAGGACATTCAGCGTAATTTTCAAAAGCGATAATTCGCCTGATTGCCTTCCTTCTTCCTAAACCACTTCAACCAAATTTGAGACCTGGGCTCACATCACGAAAACGTAGATTTTTTTTTGCATAGCAATTTATGACGAATTCAACCACTGTCTGAAGATTCTGGCGGCCGGCTGCTCCGATCGGTAGCTTTCTGTGATTTATCCGGTCGATATGTTGATTATCGGTGCAGTTCTGTGTCAAAAAGGCCAAGGACCGCGCGCGATGTTTCCTTCTTAATTTTTGTCTTCTCCTTTCCTTTACACACTTGCCTGAACTTCTGTATCATACAGGTCCGGAGACCAGTTGGGACCATAAAGCTTGTCCCGGCTGGGGGGTGGGGGTAGAGGTGATGCCTTAAGGCAGGAAACCATGCAAGCAGACGTGAAGGTGGCGCCGGATCTCACCTTCCAACGAGGGAGGGATACTCCTGGCTATAACATGCATTGCACTTTGGCGACTAATGATACTAGTAGTCGGCGCGCCGGGAATCTACTCGCTGACTAGATGATGGGTTGTATGGGTGTGGGTAATGACCCTCACATTCTCTACGAATGAGAGCTGGCTGGGGAAGAAGTAGCGCCTGATCTGTAGTACTTTATGGTAATGCTGGAGCATACTCCTGGAAGTTTTCGAAGGATATCTCGGACGACCTGTCAGAGCAGCTGTCCTCTTAGAATTATCCAGGCAGTGACGTTACCAGTTATTGCTTCCTTGCAGGAAGTCTAAATTTACACACCGCGCGGAATCGAAAGTAGAACCACGCGGTGTTTATATGCATAGTTGGGGCTCGTAACATGATGCCAACGCACCCAACATTATGGACCGTCATAGTCCCCTTTCTGGAAAAAATGCAGAGCCTCTGTAATTCTCCCGCAGACAATAACATGACTCGATCTCTGTACTTGGCTAATGTCCAAAATCGGCCAGTGACGGGAGTGGAACCGAGAACTTCATAGCCACATACCTTCGCAGTCCCGTTTTCCGATCAGCGACAGTTCATTGCGAAGCAGCCTCCGAAACGTTCCAATTGGATCGTGCAGTGCATTTGCCGCAGCCTTGGTCGAGGTGCAGGTAATTGCGGCCCGCGGTAGCGGTCACCGCTGGCTGAAGCCGCCCGCCCGCCGGGACTCGGGGCAATCAGCGCTTGGCAAACCGATCAGCGCGGGTCGCGGCGGGGCAGATTCTGCGCGTAGCGGGATCTTAATAGAGCGGCAGCAAACCGGAAACGAGCAAGAGCAGGTACGATCTGGTTTGTGGTTTCACCTTCGGTCGTACATTGCAGATGTTTAAACATGTTTGGGACGTGAATTTACGATGTCAGTACAAGAATTAAGTGCTGACATGCAGTGGCAAACCACATACGGTATTTAAAATTGATGATTAACCGGCAAGAAGGGTCTCATTTGGAAAGTAAACTTTGTGTTGAGGCGAACTTTCAGATTTGATTGATAAGTTTATTAATGAAGAGTATTAATGAAGTAATGAAGCGTAAACTTACGTTAGGAATAGTGGTGATCTTACTGTTAGAGGTAATAGGGTCTGTACGTGTTAAGCCGTCGAAACCTTTCTAAAATACCCTGGTTTATACGAAATTCCCTCCTAATAATGAATTTTGTATTATTCTGTTCATTTTTCCTTATCTTCTCGCTTCTATTCCAAAATCCCTCAGATTCCTTCTTCAGGACATCATCAAATCGAGAAAGAAAATCTGCACCACAAACTGCTAAAGGAAAACTGACCGGACAGGATTTGACCCTCCTCGACAAAAATTCATCGTAGGTGGCTTTCCTCATAATTCCTTCTCCCCGTGAACCGGTACAGTATTCATTTATACAGGGTGAACCAATTAAGTCATAACACCCCTTTTATCTCCTCATCCGTGAAAGATACGAAGATACCGTTTGGACAGTCCGTAACATAGATGGGTGCTACTTGATTTCAGCATATTTCGGTTCTGTACTATTTTTAATTACAAAGATATGAGGTCAACTCTGTTTTTTCAAATAGAAACCTATAATTAATTTTATCTCATCTTAATGAGATTAAAAAGACGATTTCAAATATGTGTATTACTTTATATTTAAGTGAATAGTTTTGTAGATATAACTATGTTTTGTAACGTATTTTTTCTCTGAAACGGCGCCTATTCATGCAACCTTTCTTCTTGACTAAACGGGAAACTCGCGAGTCGTCCTTGAGACAAACACCCTCCATTACACGAGAAAAGTAACAACTACTTTCTTCGATATTTTGCGGAAATACTAATCTTCGACGACCTTGTCCGAAAGAGACCCAAATGTTTCTGAAAAGATTCCGGAAGATTTTTGTAATGTCAAGAAAATAGTATTTATTCTGTTATTTGACAACTGTGACAACATACGTATTATATATGAAATTCCTTCGTCTGAATTTTGTTGCATGTGATTCCGTCTCTGCCGAAATATGTAGAGTCTTCGCCCTAATCCGACTTCGAATTTCTTTCAAGCTCGAAGGCCTGTGTACCGCTTATACATTGCCATAGAGACGTGACTTCTTAATCTTCTCCTTTCGAGTTGACTCCGCATATCCTTTATTCTTGGGTACCCCTGAATGTAATTTTGATGCTCTACGCTTGACTTTTTCTAATTTCTTGTTTGGCAAAAGTCTGTAATGGGGTCTCAACATACGCGCCATATTCTAATCTAGGTCGCCTAATGACATATATGCTATTCTTTTGGCTCTCACTGTTACTCTTTTTCCAGATTCGCATACAAAATGTAAAGATTTCCCAGCTTTCCCTCCAACGAAATTGACTTGATTTCTTCCGCCTCATTGACTGTCCTAGCTGTATTCCTAAGCTATTGGCAAAGACGTGACTCGAGGTAAACAATGCGTTTGATAATTCATTAAAAATACTTGGTGATTCCTACGACCGCGTTCAGGGAAATGCTTACGTCGCTATATATCCACCCAGCTGTCCAAGCAACCGTCAACCTTTTCGACAAATAGATGTTTCCTGGCGGGCCCGCGGGCGCGCGACCACGCTGCCGTTCCTGCCGCCTCGCCGGATGCGCCTGCGACTCAGCCGCCCGCTCGCCTTGACCACGGTTGTGCGATGTCTATCTGCCCCCCGGTGAAGGGCAACGCGCCGGCGTGTCGCCCGCCTCCTATCGACGCGATATCCCACCGCCCCCACCGCGCTGCAATGTATTGCCATTCGGAAAGGGTGTCAGACCCCTTATGCGAGCTGAGTTTCTACAAACTTTAGCGTTTTCCTGATTTTTTTTTTAAATTAAACTTGTTGAAGGCCTGTCGCGTAGGAGGAGGAGTCGATTTTGTAAAACGGCAAAGAAGCTTATACATTGTAAAGAAAACGTGTATTACCAATATCCGATATCTTTATCGATAATCGATATCGATTATCTAAACTTTGCACCGTCACCTTGCATAGTTGTATTTATGTAGAGGAAAGAAGCTGTTACTAGATACATTCCGTGTCACGTGCGCAGATAGCGCCGTCGTTGTCGCGCAACCAACGGCACGCAATGGGGTATCCTGTCACGCGTCTTAACACCCATTGAGAACTACGTTCAAAATTCAAGGAAGTATTTCATAAATGGAACGGCGTTGTAGAGACCAAAAAAACATTTGCTGCTGGCCCGCCAGAGACACTCAGCAGCCGGATTCGATTCCAATTGTTTGTAGATGTTACATTGTTTCTTTTCCTCAATATTTTATTATACAGGGTGAACCAATAAGTCATGTAAACCCTTTATTCTCTCTCGCTGAAAGACTACGATGATACCGTTTTATTAAATTCTTTTTACTGACATCGTAATTTCACGTCCCCAAACATGTTTAAAACATCTGCAATGTACGACCGAAGGTGAAACCACAAACCAGATCGTACCTGCTCTTGCTCGTTTCGGTTTGCTGCGCTCTATTAAGATCCGCGCTACGCGCAGAATCTGCCGCCGCGGACCCGCGCTGATCGTTTGCCAAGCGCTGATTGCCCCGAGTCGGCGGGCGGGCGGGCTTCAGCCAGCGGTGACCGCTACGCGGGGCCGCAATTACCTGCACCTCGACCAAGGCTGCGCGCAAATGCAATGCACGATCCAATTGGAACGTTTTGGAGGCTGCTTTCGCAATGAACTGTCGCTGATCGAAAACGGGACTGCGAAGGTATGTGGCTATGAGGTCCTCGGTTTCCACTCCGACACTGCCGATTTTTGGACATTAGCCAAGTACAGAGATCGGGTTGTTATTGTCTGCGGAGAATTACAGAGGCTCTGCATTTTTTCCAGAAAGGGGACTATGACGGTCCATAATGTTGGGTGCGTTGGATCATGTTACGAGCCCCAACTATGCATATAAACACCGCGTGGTTCTACTTCTCGATCGCGCGCGTGTGTAAATTTAGACTTCCTCAAGAAGCAATAACTGGTAACGTCACTGCCTGGATAATTCTAAAGAGGCCAAGCTGCTCTGACAGGTCGTTCCGAGATATCTTCGAAAACTTCAGGAGTATGCTCCAGCATTACCATAAAGTACTACAGATCAGGCGCTACTTCTTCCCCAGCCAGCTCTCATTCGTAGAGAATGTGAGGTCATTACCCACACCATACAACCCATCATCTAGTCAGCGAGTAGATTCGGCGCGCCGACTTACTAGTATCATTAGTCGCCAAAGTGCATGCTGTTATAGCCAGGAGTATCCTCCCTCGTATTGGAAGGTGGAAGATTCCGGCGCGCACCTTCACTCTGCTTGCATGGTTTCCTGCCTTAAGACATCACCTACCCCCCCCCAGCCGCGGACAAAGCTTTATGGTTCCCCAACCTGGTCTCCGGACCTGTTATGATACAGAAGTTGCAGGCAACGTGTGTAAAGGAAAGGAGAAGACAAAAATTAAGAAGGAAACATCCGCGCGGCCCGGTCCTTGGCCTTTTTGACCACCAGAACTGCACCGATAATCAAACATTATCACCGATAAAATCACAGAAGCTACGGATCGAGCAGCCCGGCGCAGAATCTTCAGACAGGTTGGTGATCGTCATAAATTGTATGCAAAAAAAAAATCTACGTTTTTCGTGATGTGAGCCCCAGGTCTCAAATTGTTGAAGTGGGTTTAGGAAGAAGGAGGCAATCAGGCGAATTTATCGGCTTTTGAAATTACGGCGTGAATGTCTTCTAAATATTACTCGAAGTTATGTCTTTTCCTCACCTCCCGAAAACAATATCGTCACTTTCCTCATCGCCATTGTGAAGAGTTTTTGGTATTCACTGCCCACAACTAGAGCCACAGTGTTTTTCAGCTGAAAGTTATTTTCTCCGGGCTTATGCATACAATACTGCATTTTGAAAGAGGACTTCGTGATTAAGAGCGATTCTGCAAAGAGACAATGCAATAGTAAAAGCTTGTGCAGCAGGCGATTGCCACTGAACTTTGCGCAAAAAAACATATGCCAACAGACAGTAACAGCATATCGACTATTTTAATCAACCAATCCCACAATACTTTTAAATCTTATTTTTCCAAAGAATGTAGATGTCACTTCGTGTTTAGTATCAACTTGAGGAATGCCAATAATGGCACAACTAATTTTTTTTAATATATCAAAATTTTGAGTTAATGCCACGCCTCTAGAATTTAACAATGAACTTCTCAACAGCAACAGTAGCATTTATGGGCAAAGTATTGACTCCAACCAAATGGCAGAAGTGTGGCCAAAACGAAATGATGCATTTCAATACTAGATGAAAAATTTCAAGCATCTTCAACAAGCTGATTTGAGTTGTGCCATTATTGCATTTTCTACGAACGTATATTCGCTACCCCAGTGACCGTGAGTCACAAGATCGTTATAGTAGCAAAAGATCTAACAATGTAACACGAAACGGACTGGCAACACAAACATTATCTCAACAACCTTACGCGTGTTATACATTTAAGTTTATAGTTGTCTATTGTACCTATTGTTAATGAGATTATGAACAGACATCAGAACAGAGTTTCTGGTTTGAGAACGACTTAATTTTCCGATTACTTTCTTTCCACGAAATGGGAATTGGGAAATTTGTTTTGTTTAGTAATGTGAAAGCATAATGTGTTTCAGAAATACTAGCAGTCATCCTTAAAACATCTCTTTAGTTTTCTACCTTTTGCGCTCTCGCTATACAACAACTCATTGAAGCTGCGCTCACACGGCAGCTCGCTGAAATCTTTAACAAATATGCTTCCGAATTGGACCCATATCGCCAAAACTACATATGCAATTGGAAGCGAAATTCACATTTTTAATCCTTTTCAATCACTTCGATTCGCTAACCAGTCAATTTACGAATGATATTTCAAAACATACAGAGGTGAGGTGTAATGGAAACAACCGTTCCTTAATAATAGTCAGTTAAAAATAATGATGCATTGTATTAATAATTATTACACGTGGCTAATGAACATGTTCTTATATTGTTTTTCTTTTACCAGGTAAGTGGCAGCTTTGATTTCACCATTGCGGAGTTCACCGTTACACACGTAGGAGAATATACAACTCTCTAACTGCACATGTTACGAAGAGGCGGTTTCAATCGCGTCAACCAGTAAATGGAACTCAGTCTTCATGTGGGCGTGTACCCATGGTTAACACACCCTTGACAGCCTGGCTAATCTAAATGCCAGAAGATTTTGCGTGAGACGGCATAATATCTTCCTTGTATATGACATGTCAGTGAGGATATATAACTTGTCGGGCGATTCAATATGTGATGCGAGCGGATAATCTAGCTTGAAAGTTTTGGGGCCTTTTCTCCGACCATCGGTTCACCACAATTTTCGAGCGTGCTTGTTGGACAAAGCAGTCCGCACAGTCGGACTGCGGAAGCTATGGCAGGTCGTCGGGCATGCGAGTCGTAAATCCTACGACGGACGAAAGCGCGTGATGTAAGTGGCTGATAGGGGAGCTCTCAGGGCAGCAGTCGAGTACCAAAAGGAAGTCTGTTGCGTTTATTCTCGTTATAGGTCCAGCGGCCACCACTAGCGATGTGCATAATTCTTCGCTCATGCGACCAGAATCAGCCGCAGTGGAAACGAACAACCCTATGCGGCAGCGAGCCGTATACTCAGATGCGCGTGGCCGGAGTCGCAATGGAAACGAGAGGGACCGGGCGCTCGCACGCGCCGCCAGCCACGCCCGACGCTCGTGCTGAATTCCACACTGCTGTGTATGAGCTTCTGTGTTTGCATTCTCTTGTGCATGGCGTCTCTGTGCGCGGCTGCGCGATTTCTGGCATAAACGTGCAAAGCCACGCCTAACGCATTCACCCACAGAACTGCGCGTCGAAATCGAATTACGCATCGCAGAACGTCCCCAACCACCCCCAGACGTCGTTTTCATAGAAAATTCCTAAAGCATTTGAACTTGTAGTTTTCCATATGTTCCGAAGTTTAAGTTGTATGCTAGTCGAAACTGATTCTCCAGTTTAATACTATGTATCGGGTTTAACATACTAAGAGTTTGGTTGTATGTTCTAAGTGGATGTCAGATATTGTCTTTTGTTAATACAACTATTTAAATTAAAATGAAAGATATTTATTTTTCAAGATTGGAAATAATCTCATTATTACCTTATATAATCGTAAGTAATTCCTAGATACAGTGTTAAATTTTGTTATCTCTGTCAAAACTCTACGTTTCACAAAATGTTTAATAATAACATTCTCGTGACCACAAAGTATTGGACCATGATATATGTCGAAGTATTGGCATTGAACCATAAACCTCTTGTTGTCTTTGCCGTTTATTTCCGATTATAACCGGAATTTCTTAGCGAAATCAATTAGTCTTTATTATTCTTTGGTGAAACATATGTCTAAGTATTTGATTTAGACTCATCCATTTAGTAATAAAAGATATATGATCTCTGACTGTCTGAAAACGAAGGGAACCGAAAAATCAGAAGACATCATTAGTGTGAAGCAAAGACAGAAACCTCGCAGACAACGAATTTCCTGCTCTGTGAATATAAATGTAAAAAAGTTAAACTCTTACACCGGTAAAACGATGCGTCCGAATACGAGATTCATTTCAGTCACAACTGCCAATAACCTCACTTCTGCTCTGTCTCTTGATTGAACCTATAACAATGTATTCAACCCTGCATACCGATCTGAAAACAGTTTAAGCTTTCTTTCGACCGTAATTCTTCTACTATGAATACATCCCACATATTCGGGGCCTGAAAGCGAATTTACGAAGTATTACGAAACTGGCCTACGGGGCGTACGTAATCCCGATGTTTGTAAACACTGGGCGAGCAGGCGTGCGCGCGTGGGTCGTTGCGAGAAGCGGGAACCGCGTCCCCCACGCATGCACGCACCTCCCCGGAGTTTGCGCCAGCGCAGCCCTGGAACCGGCACAACCGGTACTCGGTACACCGCCCACGCACGCTCGCACTGCCCACGCACTCGCGCCCATGCCAACGAAGCGGTCCGCAGAAACAGAACGTTCAGCGGGGGGGGGGGGGAGAGCAAAAGGGGGAGCAGATTTGCTCCCGCTCCCAACATTTTTGAGCTCTCATTAATTTCTGAATCATGTAAATGTTACGCGAGCGAAATCGTTTCTGCCTGCGTTGTGGTAATGGAGTAACATCGCAGCCTGCAATAACCCCTAACGAAGGCGCTTCGGCTAATTATACATGTTTATTTCCCATCCTTCAATACCTCGCTTTATACCACATGCCTCTCCAATGGACTAGTTACCAATATTATTCGACATAGCTTCAAAAATGGGAATTCTTATCATTGGCAGTTAAATCAAAAATCGTGAGTTCTCCAAACTATCATTCAGACAGAGTTTTCTTCTGAAAGGGCGTCACAGTAACTGTTTTCAGGAATTAATTTACACACTGGCTTCCTTTTGAAACACTATCACAAAGCATGAGAGTGTTTACCAAGAAATCAACTGAACTACAACGTGACTTTCAAGGTTTCCAGTTCGCAATCCAGGGGGAAAAATTTAATTTATATATTAGAAAACATTTAATTTCCAAGTTGATATTCAGAAACATTGAAAACAAGTTTACAAACTTTTAATTCAAGTTGATATAGCCGGCACAAATTGCCGAAGCAAACCCGGCCAGGCAACCCACGATGTAATTATACGAGAATTATTAAGCACAAGTTTGAGTTTGCGAACTTATCACCGAGCAGTTAAAACATCTGCGTGTAATCTATACTATCATACTATATCATCAATAGTTGTATGGGCGGGTCATCAACGCTTAGAGCCCCACGCAAAGCGCGAGACGGTCCTTATCTGTAGATTATGATTCTGCCCTGAGCAAGCCGTATTTGTGTTGCACCTAAGAACTTAAGTGGCCAAACAGAAACAGCTGCTGCTGCCTCTTAATTTGATACCGAGTACCGATTTTGGCTCCAATAAGCTTCCTTAATTCGTCGAGTTGCAAAGAGATGTTGAGACTGTATCGAAAAGTATGCCTGATATGAACAGGTTCTAAGTCATAGCATTTGGTTCCGTTTTATACGAAGTCAATTAAACTTAGATTTTAAAGAATAAATGGAAAGTTTCACAATGTGTCCATTGAGCCAAGCTCCACTAGTATACGTTTGCAAGCTTCTTTCGAAGGATCTTGTTATTTATCGAACTGCCGATGCAAAGGCGATTCTGTACTTTAGACTAAGCGTTTTTCCGGAATGTTACGCGTCCTCTGTGCAGTGTGAACTCGGATCAAGTACCGTGCCTACTGCGAGTATCTCCGTTCCGTAGGAAATACGTCGCTTCATGAGCCTGTGGCCACGTCTCAGTACTCAATCTGAACGAGCTCATGTAAAAATTGAGAAATGAGAGAACTTCGTTCCAGAGAATAAGTGTGGTATTGTATAACCTCGAAGAATTCCTTGGCAACTTCACCTGTCGCTGACCGTATGTGATTCTTGAACCTAAACGCTATTAAGGTAGATGAGATCACTGCTCGACTACAGAAATTACAAATATTTTCCTAAGAATGAGGACTGCTACAACGACTTATTCTGGCTAACTAGACCTTATACATCGCAATGAATTGTGTAGATCTTTTGAATATACTCATTAAGTGATGATACTTAAGTAACCTCCAATTAATGATACGTATTAATCAGCCACGTACTGATTTCGCCAAGGAACGCTAACGGCTGATCTCTTGGAAACATAGATATGTTGACGGGGACAACACGTCACTGCTCGTGAATTTACAGTTGCGGAGCAGGATAAACATTTTGCCACCAGAACGAAGCCGGTAATCCTGGGGCAGCCACTTCGGCAGACTGATGGTAAGGAGCAGAAGTTCATGAATTCTCGACAGGAAGTCTGTTGCGTCACCATCTCCGCTTCGTCAGGTAAAACTGATCACCCGAGAAGTACGTCTATAGTCCTATATTCAGTGTTAATTTCTGTCGCGTCGTACCTACAGATAAAGGGCTGGCAGGTGACGGCACGAAAATAGCGGTCGGAAAATTTCAAAGCCCCTCACTACGTTTATAACAGAACGATAATTATTTACTGCTTACCATACACGCTTTTTAATTTTTTACTGCTTGCATACATGTTTGAAATTTTTATTTTGAACTTTAATTACTGCAATTGAACCAAGCACTTTTATATACCTTTCCTTTGCCACTGAGGCCACACTGGACCGCGATGGTTGAGCGGACCAGGGCCGCTTTAACTATTTCAGAATCTCTTTGTCTCGGGGCTTTCGAAGTAAGAACAAGGACCAAAGAAAATTTATACGGTAGACGACGATTACCCGTTGGTACGCACATGATCACTTAAATGTCACTGAAACTAATCAACAGACGCTTGGTAAACTATAAAAACTGGAATCGTAAACGCGTTCACCGATGAAGGATTTTAAGATGAACTACGGTGGGAAGAAACTTGGGCGCGAATTCACGGCTATGTACACATGTATATTTGGCAAGTAATTCTTTATTTTTTAAACAACTTTCATTTTTTCCATTAATAATCCGTTTTTAAATTACACTAGTGGTTAACCTTACTGCCACGGGCTCGAAGTGTATCTTACGCCGGCGTAAGATTCGTCCGTAACAGCTCTAAGGGCCAGCCTATGTGACTCACGTGCAGCTATGCCAGACATTTCTAACGTGCTATAAACTGCCTCGTTGTCTCGTACGGGAGAAAGTGGAGAGGCGCAGCTGTCCGGACCGGTCCCCGGCCGGAAGTTCTGCGACGATTCGATCCGACAGGCCAGAACTCCCCGCCGCCGCCGCCGACGCAGCACCGATTCTGCGCCCCGCCGATGTGCTTTTTCCCCCCCTTCGCTGTCGGGGCGATCAGGAACATTAGCTTCGTGACGGATCGTTTGCGCTTTCCCGATGACCTACCTCCGGGCGGCCAGGCGCTTCCGCACGGAGTACAACACAATTACATGCACAACGTTTTCTTGAAGCTAAGGAATAGCCTACCGCAACTCCCTTGGCCGTAGTTGAATTAAGATCAAAGCACGAAAAGTTTTGTTCTGAGAATAGTAGAAACCAAATAAAATTGCTTTCTTACGAAAAACAAATTATATTTAGCACCGAAAAAAAAACAATGTACAGTTTGAAGCTGGAGAAATAACGCAACCACACTCCATTCGCGATCTAGGGAAATGAAGGACACGAATACGTGTGCTTAATAATTAATCACAATTAAACGCGCAAAACACTGTATGGTAAACTCAAAGTAACCACACAGCACCACTAAGAACAGAGGACCTAGACTGTTAGTCTAATACCAAAGAACGACACTTTCCATATATCTTGCGTCCAAATGCGACCTCCGCGAAAGATTTTAAGGCAACATGCGTATTTCGTGCCTTATAAGATAATTAAAATTACCCTCGATGTTTTAAACAGCATTTTGAACCTCATTTATAAAGACGTGTCCCTAAAATATTTATTAAAAAAAAAAACTAAAATATCAACAAAATATTCTGTGTTTTAATTTTTGTTTTTGTTGCGTTTATTCACTCTGCCTCACACATGCCTAAAAACAATAGCCAGTTCCTGGCATTCAAAATGCCCAACCAATGGGTAATAAACGCTTAATGTATTTTTTGGCCTAAATGTATTATCTCAACTCTTGTCATCATCCCGTACATGTGGACGAAATGCGAGTCACATTGACAGAACAGGGACTAACATCACAAATCTTGTTTACGGAATTGTAAGCGCATGGACGTAATGCCGCTGGTTTTGCTAAGCGTGCGATCCTGTGAAACTATGGCGCTTAGGCGACTGATAAATCACAAACTGAGGCGCTGTCCATGCATTTTAAGTTACAAATTCTCACACGCCGGTGTGTTAAACAGCTTTAATAAAAAAGAAAAAAACAACAACCAATTCACGAAAATGAATGCCAAGTCGTGGCTATCTTTTATAAATAATGCCAGAGCAAACGCGGACAATTATAAATACCCCCCCCTGTTTGAAAACACATTAAACTATAAATTCTTCATTTGGGTTTCATTTTTATATCTTTTTTCTTAAATTAAATTTATATTTAATTTTTTCTGCATTTTGAGAACAAATTTAATCCTACAGTATTTGAGAACTGAGTGTGCACGTGAGTGCTGCTGCGGCATCACTCGACGGTTGTCCACTTCCCGGCACCAATCGAAACGTATGAGGAGTCTTCATTCGACATGTCTCTGTTTCGCTGTGGTGACTGATAATTTGAGACAGAATCTTAGCCAGACGATGCTAGAAATTTCCAAAAAACGTGTTTTGCGTAGTGTTTTGGCGCTACCATCTTAGCGAGTATGACACAAATAAAACCATTCGACACCAAAACAGATCGTTTGTTAGGTTACGTTTGAAAGAACAGTGAAATCACCGCACGAATATTTCATTTTGTTGAATTCGAATTAACGTATAAAAAAACAACCTTCGAACAATATTCCTTGGAAACTTATTGAAATCAGGTAAATACGGAAGAAAAACCAAACTGAGTAAATCTACAGAAGCCACATTTTTCGTTTTTACGTTTGACTGTCCACATTACCATCCTTGAAGCCGTGCAGAATACCGATTCTTCAAAATGAATGAGAGTAACAATTTTCTTATTCAGAACTTAGAACACCTTATTCCACAAAACAGTCGCCTTTTATGGTTTTATTTACATCGGCTACAAACAAAAATACAAGCAATTTAGAAAGTAAAGTGAACACAATTAGCACTGACTTAAGTAGAGTTTAATCTCTTAAAAAATTACGGACAAAAATATGATGTTTTTCAAAATCCGGGAACAATAAAACGTAGTTTAAGATTTTTTACGACATTTTCGGAACTTTAATTGAGAATGATCCTATTAGAGATAAGCTTAAGAGAGCTTGCAGATAATTTTTAGGTGGCTTATTGTGCACCTATTAGCAAAACAATTCCGCTGTACTAGCATTTCTCACCATTCAGCATTATTCGGTACCTGCATTATTTTTACGGTTGCGTTTATTAATTCCAATTTGCAATATTACTAGCTATATACTCATGGGGAGGTA
>BOPP01000006.1:1901747-1912607 GCA_017312745.1 Gryllus bimaculatus | reverse complement strand
TTAGAGTGGAGCGGGATTGGACATTCTTGACAAAGAGTGAAAGCTGGAATCACGTGTAGGATGCGCCAAGAAGATTGCTGTGATTAAAATTTTGTGTCGAGACAGCTTTGCAGTCGAGTTAAGTCGTATCAATATTTTGGCGTCAAATGCATAAGAATGTTGCCGTTGAGTGGACTCAGAAGTGTTTTGTTAATTGCGAAGGAGTAAGACGTGCATTGGCTTGAAAATGCAAGAGCGAAGTTACTTTCGACAAATGACGAACTTAATTAGATCACGTTAATACGTATAGTGCTTTTGAATCACCGCTATCTATGGAACCGTAAATCGTGTTCCATTTATCCACATACTTTATCAGTTGTTTGTTTTTTCGAAGAAAAAAGAAAAAGTAAAGCCGAGGGCGGAACGAAGCAGGTCATCACTGCCTCTGCTTCGCTGCTGTGTAGTGAGGGGTGGGGCGGGCGGACGTGCGTGGGAAACCTCTTCACGCACGGCGCGTGCCCGCGCAAACGGCGAAAGGAGTTGCAGCATCCCGCTTGCTGTTACGAATGTGCAAGAAAGGCAATTTTTTTCTGTAGTTATTGCGTAATTTGTCGGGGAACTTTTGACTTTTTTTCAGGTGCCATGATTATACCGGGTGATTTGTTATAAATCGTTGATGTTCAAGAAAGAGGAGTAATTAAAAGAATCATTTTCCAGAACGGTTTTAAACTGAACAGTCGGCCAAACCGCATTACGGCCCACATTATGCGGCCAAGCCGTTTTACTCTTAATCGCAGTTGTACTGGGAACTGTTGGAAATTCTTAATGGTCAAACTATACCATTTTCTTGACATACGAGACTTCTCCGGTTCTAAATGAAGATTTCTAAGATGCCACATTCCTCGTGTACTGGAAATATAATTATTGTCGTTTTATTAGCCTCCCTGCCTTAAGCTTCGAACCCACAATCATAGCGCTAAGGAGTTGCCTTGACTGCAGTTAGCACCTTTCAAGCGACTATGCTGCATATGGCAATCAGAAATAGCGCAGAAACTGTGAATCATCATTCACCACGAAAGGAAGGTTGTTTTGCTTCCATTGAATCCTTTCTTTGCACTTTTTTTTGTCCAACACTGCATTGGGGTCAAGCTGCCGATTCCGGGAATTCAGATTAAGGGTAATAAGTTCTAATAACCGTCCAAGAAATTATTCTATTGGTTGAACCATTCGTCTGTGTTTAAGAAGTTTCTCCTGAATGAATGAAATAATTGTGTGTACACTTTATAAGACATTCAAGTGCTACAGGCAATGCTGTGAAAAATATAACAAATTGCAAAAATTCTTAAAATTTATCATAGTCTGATGAGGTTTTATGTTTTATTGCCGTGATACCAATCCGTCTACTCATTTTATCACTGATATTCATCATTGACCTTAGAAGTTGAAGGGCCTCTAATCCCCAATGAATTCATCCATAAATAATGATAGGAAATAAATAAAACATAAATGAAATAAACTCTACCCATAACAAAGAAGTTCCTTCTATGTGTCTCTTGTTCGTATCACCTCTGGCGGCGAGGCCGCATACAGAAGAACTGAGACGCGGAAATTCGGGAGGCTAACGAGGGGAATAGCAGAACGCGAGCGCAAAGAGAAGGCAGCGCTTGGGGCCCTAATGAACACGGAACTGGGCAGCTGATGGGAAGATTCTCGATGGAGGAGATTCCAGAGATGGCGATAACTGCGGCGAAATGAAGGAAGGGGTCGAGCGCGCAGTGTGAATGGAGGTTCAGCACGACAGCGTTTCTCTAATTGGCGAGGACAAGTCATTTGCGCGCAATGATGTGCAGCTGAAATAAATTGTTCTCATCTTTTAGTTTTGTTTCGTGATCTTTGTAATGGAAGATAGCCAGACGATGAGACAGCTGCTTCAAAATTTGCACTTGAGATTACCTTGTTGTTTACTATGTAGATGAAATTATAAAAATACTTTTTGAATTTCAATGTAAAATTATAACAAATGTGTGGGTTAGTGACAATGATTGTATCCTCAAAGCTATTTATATTTTCAAATTTATTTCAATATCGTACGATTTTTGTAGTTGATTTGCTGTCTGGTGTACATACTACAGCATAAACGTGAACTGATTAATGGAAATGTTTTCCCAATCATCATATACTTTGCTATGTATAATAAGATGGGGTTGAATTCCGAAGCTAAAAAAACAAGAACATATTGTTCCCATACTTTCCCGTTCAGACAGTTTATAAATAAAAATAAGAATTTAAAACATTTCATATACGATCTATGACAATTGCAGTAGTACCAAAAATATTTCCACAAATGTTTAATTTTACACGTAATATTTTTGACCAGATGTATAACTCTTGGTAGTTAATTTGTCTAACCTTGGAAATTGTAGTGTGCCATTGCCAACTGGAATTAATATAATGCTGTATGCAATTTGTTGTGATACGTTGTAGTAAAATAGAAAAAAAATCATTTAAATATATCTTCAACTGTGTGTTATATTTTCATTTAACACATTTAGTCCGTAGTTTATACAATTTTGTGGGATTTACAATCGCGGGTCATTACAGAAGAGTTCTAAACGATTTCATAAAATATACTTTTACAGAAAGGTGTCTTAAAATGGTTTGAGGTTGTTTACACACTTTTTTGTCAATCTATGCATTTTAAATCGATCGAGAACAATGAGTCGTTCGAAGAAAATCCAATACTTCAAAATAGACATTTAGGCGAAGAAATCTTGTTCCGTGACAGTTCATTTGCTGTAAGAGCTTATGATATTTGATTGAGTAATCCCACACCAGTTTTATAGCTTGCAAGCTACTATGTGTGGCAAGAACAAGAACGGTGTATGATCTGATTTCGATCTTATCCTTTTAACTGAACGCAATTAAAAATTGCTAACATTCCTTGCTGCTACTGCCGCCGCCTGTAAGTAAACCTATTTCGCGTGACCAAGCTCACTGTGAAGCCTTTAAGAGCAAACAGTATTTTCGCGCTGTTGTGCTTGCGGTTAAGACGCAAGTGATGCATAGTTTCCGTGATTGGTTGATGTGATTGCTTGTTCACTGTTTGAAGTACAAGGTACACTTTTAAAATGACACAATCAATATTTCCAAAAGATTTATTTGCAGATATGTTACTCGCAGATTATTTTACAACATAGGGTCCTTTATCTGAAAGTAACGTCGGTGTTCAACCCTGTTTTCAAAGTGTTTCATAATTATCTGTGGGTAGGTATTTTACACTTAAATTGCGCAGATATACAGACACTCTCACACATACACACACACACACACACACACACACACACACACACACACACTTACCTATATTTTACCACGTACCTAGCTTCATTATTACGGAATTTGTTATTTTGGAAAACTGATTAGACTGTAGATAAACAAATACCCATTTATAGACCCTTCATCTGTCTCAACTCTAAAAATAACTTGTCGACTCTCGCCTGTTAGCTTATGCTCAGCTCCATCTACTCCCTTGGTGTTGCGGCACAAGTGAATGCGTTACATTATGTTTCTTGTAAAATTGTCTGGCGACTCTACGATGAGGTGGTTGAGTAGTTCGTTGGACATAAATGCAAGTTTTCGTATTTTTGTAAGTATACTTATGGGATCTAAGAGACTTTTTGTCCCATGTGTGAGCAAAATTGTTTACACATGGGAATAATTAAATGTAGTACAATCATAAGAGAAAGTATTTCGAAATCGTGATGCCTTTCAAGGAGTCTCTCGTACTGATGACCAAGTGGGTGAACGAAGGTGTTCTAATCTGAGACGTATCTTTACTTTCATTCTTTCACACTTCGCAAATATGACTGACTTCACGTAAGTAGAAATGAAAGTTTATCTTTCTTCTTAGTTTTCTATCTTATCTTTAATGGAACTAACGAGATATATTCTTAGCAGAGAGACCAAAATGGACCACTTTCGAGAAATATTTTAATTTCTCTTTCGTGAGGCACTTATTTGGACTGTACTAATCACAAGCCGTGAAAACAACAGAGCACAAGGGAATGCTGACTAAAGGAGAATATAAGTACAATCGGAGTATTCGTGGGTGAAGATCGAAAACAAAGAAGAGAGGCTTACAGAATTGTTCGTCAGTCTCAAGTGCTTTGGGAGATCTTTTCCTCGAGGTTTTCTTAGACATTTTTTCTTGGTGACCTACATTGTGGTATACATTTTGGTAAAATGTATAAATGGTTTTGCGTTCATTGTTCTTGAGTTTGGTATGCCTGATAACTATTTTTCAAGTTGAATGAAATTGCTTGATTCTAATTGGAAAAACGGTGACATAACAAGAAGCGTAGTTATCTGCTTATTAGGTATGTTATGGTACCAGTTTTTTCTCAACTTGTGCTATCTAAATAAATTCGGTCTTTCTGGTTCTTATTACATTTGTTAAGTTATTAATTATTGTGGGAATCAAACCCGATTGTATGATTCGTACGATTATTTTGGAACAGGAAATCGTTAATTCAAATGTTTATTTTTGGAAGGGAAGTACAGATGTGCAACTTGTCATACATTTACGGCATTTCAAATTCCCTCCAACATAAATGACTCTGTGTGAAACCTTAAAGGACTTTCCTGTTCAACAGGCCCCGTGTTAACACCGGGCCCAGCGTCCACAATGTTCAAGGGCCCATGATTGTTCTAAAAAAAAACAAAAAAAAACAACTATTTTTGTTTCGAAAAAAGTGTAACTAATAGTACGACAGAATGGCACAGACTTTCTCGTATTAGTCTTATATTTCTTTTTGTCGCAGCTAGCTATTCGGACTTGCCTCGTACTCTTGCCCATCTCGGAGTGTGCCGCTCATCATTGGATAATATTTATAACTAGTGGACCCGGCAATGCTTCGCTGTTGCAATGTAATTCGCTTTGCGTGCTACTGGTCACGTGTTAATCACATTAACGCTACGCTCCGCAAAAATTTCAATGGACCGGCTACAGGCCGCGCGAGATCTTTCTTTCACCTTCCTTGTAATATCCTCGCCCCATACCTACACACACTTACACTAACGCGAACTATACTACCACACATGCCGGGAGACCGGTCGCGAGCTTAAAGCTTGTCCCTGCTGGGACGGTGCTCTGCGATGGAAGATACCTGGTTGGGGAGAACCTCGCTAGCCGATGGTAGGTCGGGGCCGGATCACGCTATCTAACGGGGGAAGATCACAGCCATCTCCCGAGACAAAAACACGCACTACACTTAGGCCTCGGCCGTTGACGCGCCCGGAATCTTTAACAATGAGCCTGGGCAACAATGCTGCACAGGCGGCGATGTTGCCTCTAATCTGTCACTGCGGGTGATGAGTCGCTGGCATCGCGTCATCCCCGGTTGGAGGCGCGTGCGGTGTGAGCGTGGCGTATCGGGCAACGTGGGCGCGTCTACGCTGCGTGCCCCGTCGTGTCCCGCGCGGCGTCGTGCTAACTGCGCACGCGCCCCGCTTAACGAGCGCCTGCCCCGCCGCCGCCGCCGCCGCTGCGGGCGCTTTGTTCGGCCGCCGCGCCGAGCGTGTCTCTCTCCCCCCCCCCTGCTTTCGCGTCGCGCCAGGGGAGCGTTCTCCCGACTACGATCCTCTCCATACGTTGGTGCTGGCACCTTACAAAGCCTGCCGGGTGCATTAGCCGTGGGTGGCCACTTTATGCGAAACGGGGAAAAGTATAGGGAAAAAAAAACGTTTGGGAAGTCGGAAAATATTTTAAAAAATTTTAAAATGAGATATTACTTTTTAAATAGTAACATTGGTTCAACGGTTTTTGTTACAATTTTTATTTAAGAAACAAATATTGTTAATTTCGCACATTTTAATGATGAATCAGAAAGATGACGAATTTGTAAAATGAGGAGGAAAACTAGGAGGGAACGAAGAAAATTTGGAATTTCTTTCTTTAAAAAAAATGTTCACCCTATTAGTAATAGCTGGTTGCAATCCCGCAATCGAAGCTTGGTAGAAGCGGAGATCCCTCGCAATTGGGGTTTACGGACCCACCAAAATGGCTGGGTTGGACGGCGCGCAATCTACACTGAAATTCTAGAGCCGTCGTTTGCCCTCATCAAGTCGAGGCGGATGTTGGAGGAGTACAGTGTCAGCGCTCCACAGATCGATTTTATCGTTAGGGTTCGTTGGTGTTTTCTTTGCATTGGTATGTAAAATTGGTAATGGATTACGAATATTTTGAAAATGAGTGGGTGTTTTATTTTACACTCGTGAAGGATTATTACAAAAGGTATACGTGCTTTGAAAATTCATAGATAAAAATTAATTTCCAAATTGCTCTCTTATTACTACCTACATCATCTTGTTTCGAATATTAGTAACAATAAATTGGTTATCTAATTTTTGAGAGTTTAAGATGTTTAAGTTGCACAATATTATCTGTATTATAATATTTTAGTTTCCATATAATTTCTTTATGCCTCAATTTTTATTTCAATTAAAATTTTCTGTATGAGATGAAATATAATTGGCATTGAAGGAAGCGATGACTTCAACGCTCGAACGAAACAGAAACTTTTGCGCCAAGAAATTCTCAGAAGGCAGCTGTACAAAGAGCTCGCATCGTAAAGGCAGAGCATGGACTGGTCGTTTTCTCAAAGAAACGATTAATTATGTGAAGCCTTAAAAGCTCCTGACATTACGAGTAGTTTTTGTTTATACATGTATCATTCCCATTCAATCTTCAGGTATCTTTTCGTAATCTGCAAAAAAAGCAAGTAAAAAATTCTAAATGACTATATGTGGAAATTAGCCATTGTAGGATAACTGTAAATACCTTTTGATGAAAAACACCATATTTGTATTTTTGTTTTATTTTATGCTTTGAATTGACTGGTTAACTCCTTTGTGAACCTGTTTTGAAAGCGGTGACGCAAGTTTCTAAAGGGTTTTTACCAACACATTCTCATATTTCTGAAAGCCATGCAATTAAAGGCGTTTGTGAATAGTCAGAAGCACTCTGATAAACAAGCGACTATTTTTTTTTCATAAGGAATGTGAGTTAGAAAACAATTCGCTGCAGAATGTGTTAAAAATGTGTTTAACAAAAAGATTTGAAAAAATAGGATGGTTTGTGGAACGCGTAAGACTTAATTAGCACTGAACGTCCATAAATATGGAAATTAAATAATAGTACATAATCTTTAGTTGACAAATGTGTATTCAGGAATGAAAAAAAAACAACTGATTGAGTAGATTTCTGTGGACAAGCACATGTACACATGCAATATCCTGTGCATGACTAGAGTGATCTACTCAATGTTTTTTCATTTTCTTGACCTCCTAAATCGCAATAGTTAGTTTCAGCTGGTTCTTTCGTGGATCGAAGACACGTTTCACTTGCAGATGTGCAATGTACTTGTGTATACGATACTCCTGATTAATTCTTGAGCCATTTACTCCCAAGCAACATCTATGAGCTGATCGCACATAATTAAGTATATCATTTTTTCTATCTTTTTTTTTTCTTTCTCCGAAGGTTGAACACCCCCTGATGGCGTTTCTCAGAATAACCATGACTGTAGTCCAACCCGTTGCATGGTACTCGTAGTTCGCAAATTACCCAGCGCTTTCCGAGTCAGAGGCCCCTTGTGTCTCCTCTAAGCGACATGAACGTTGCTACTCACGTGGACTCGAGACGTCTGAACTCCGCTTTCCGCAGCCGCCGTTTCCCAGAGGTTGCGACGCGGACTGTCACCTGCCGGAGTCCGGAACCGCTCGCCAAACAAAGCGCCCACGGTTGGACATTGGCGACATCGTTTCGGAGGGCCGGGAACAGGCGTTGAAGAGCTTTAGCTTCGTGATGACGGGCCACTAGCTGCCCGGAAGCCTTGTTGGGAGGTATTTTTTTGTCCACGCGTGGGAGACTATGCATGCACGTCCAGGGAATTTAAAACTTTCCCTTGTCGTATGTGTGTAGACTTCGTTGGTCCTTGTAGAAAACCTTTTTGGTTTTGTTCGTAAGAAAAATGGATTTGCTTAAAATTACGGTGATCACTAATGCCGTTAGCCAAAGAATGTAACCATTCGTGGAATTGTGATGCAAGAGATTCAGTATTGTTTACTGCTACGCTAATTGCATTACTTGCAGCTATTTATTCCACGTATATGCGATAGCTCACAAGATTGCTACTTGAAATCGATTTATAATGTGTTCGTAAACAGCTAAACACTGAGTCACTTGTGTTCATTTTTATTGGTATAGTGCTTAGCATTTTGTTTACTTTTAAATACAGATGTGCCTCTTTTTTAAATATTCGGTGTAAAATAATCACGGGATTAGGGAATTCATTTAAACACAATGTTTACATTATTTCTCGTTGATATTGCTACTCAACTAACACTACATAGTGTTTATTGGGTAACAATCAAAAATGTCTCGCTAGTGGTTTCAGGGTACTTCGGGTGCTAAGAGCCTAGGAGGGCTCAACGAAACGCCTGTGGCGGAGAAATCGGTATATTAAGAAATTTCCAGGTGCTTCAGAAGCTTAAAAAGAGCTTTAGTTTTGGAACGTATAGAGAATGTCACCGTGAGACATCTCATTTTATGTTTTATAAATCAAAAGTTTTCTTAAAGTACGTATTCTTGACAGTGTGTATGGTAATTGCAATAATTCAAAGGCAACGGAAAGTTGACGGTGCACGGCAGCTAAAACTGCTAATGCCAGTAAATAATTGCCTAGGACTGAGAAAGCAGGGTGAAAACGGAACTCCGACTGTTCTTGAAACATTTCGCGTCTTTTTTCTCAAACTTTTGTTTCTATAATCAATTTCTCCCAGCCCTGGAGTTTGTGCAAAGTCATGAACCTAGTGAACGTTTTCTGTTGGTGTGGCAGTTGTCAGTGTCTTGGAACGAGCGTGAATTAATATCCCTGTCCTCGGTCGTTAAAAGCGCAGTTTCTCATTGTGTATAAAAGTACGCTACGTAATTATGTCTAGTTATCTGAGTGAAACTGTTCTGATGACAAGGACCCGTCAAAACTTTTCACTTGTTTAAAAAGTACAAAGAAGAGTGAGCCATTTCAAAATTTGAGTCGTCCAAAATTAAATGGCTGACGTTATGACCTGTATTGCACACAAATTTGGTTTGAACCAGAATTCTTTTACGTTTCGTGTGCGCACCTAAAATTCTCTTCGAAGAGGGCGCGGCCTACTTCGTTTATACACAAGCAGTTTCAAACGGGCGAATTCTCAGAGCAACGTTTTATATTTTCATTAATTTATTTATTAATGTTTGCATGGCGCACTACAATGCTTAATTAGATATTCCTTATTAAGTTTCGCTTTGCGGTTGATGACACTATTTTAATCCCTGGTATCAGTAACTTTTTTTCTTCTCTTTACACTAAACAAAGGACCGCCTTACATCAATTGAAATGTCTTCCTTGTGAGTAATATAGTTGTGGCAATCTATAAGTTTGTTGACATAGTTGACTCTAAAATTATTCAGTCTCGCTGCATCTTAACCACACTGTTTGGAGAGTGGGTTTGTTGCGAGAGCCATATCCTTGGCCGTTTAGCTATGTCCACCCGATAGATCGCACCAATTTACGCTCTGCAATGACGTCGAGCCTACAATCATGTTTGTTGGCGGGTGCACCAACCACCGCTCCGTGTGTGATGATGCTTATTAAGTGGTGTGGATCCTGGATACAACGCCAAGTGAATTTCCGAAGATTCCTCGTCATGTTTTTTATATAGCCTGTATATTCTGGAGCCGATTTCTACCTTGGCCGGCATGGGAACTCGATCACCGCAGTTGGTGTTCCTTAAACGATCGAAATGACCTGCTCGAGTGGCTCCGGCCGCCAGGGAGATGCACCAGCGGGCGGGCGCCCGCCCGGACGAGCTGCGCTGCGCGGCGCGGCGCGGGGCGATGGAGCAAGACGGAGGGCAGCGGGCGGCGCACAGTGAGCCCAGTGCCAACGCTGGGTTCGGATTTATTGGTTAATCCTGTTTCTGAGAGCGTCAACTGTTGTGATCATTGGTCGCGTAAGTTTAGTGCATATTTTTCACGGGAGATGGCGGTGTCTCTACCACTGCATGGTGGGATCCAGCACAGAGCTTCACGTCGGCGTACTGGAATTTCCCCTTTCAGGATCTTCCACCAATGAGGTATCGTCCCAGCTGGGATAAGCTCTAAGCTTCCAACCGGTCTCCCGGCATGTGGGTAGACTAGTGCTTGTAGGTTGAGAATATCAACCCTTACACACACTTACAAACCCCCAAGGAAGAGGAAATAAAGATCGCACGCGGCCCTTGGCCCGTTTGTCATGCTACTGCTCTGGCATTCGGCTGGTACTGTTGGGAATTCTCTTTCAGTCAAGAACTGAACTCGACCTGTCGCCTTTGCAATGTGGTCGGGATCATTAATATACTTGAAAATAATTTTATCTGTTAATTTGTTTTCATAGCAAATTCTTACATGTAACTAGTTATGGGACTTCCGAATGGCAAGATTTACATCTCACATGTTATTGCGAAAATAATGTTGGAACATGCTGGATATTGCCCGCGCATGTATCGACATAATTGATATTGTAAAATCCACACTATAAACAGTAGTGCTCTAATGAGACATTTCGAAAACCTATGAACCTATGACACGATATTTTGTGCTTCATTATTATGTAACTTCATGTTTCAAAATAGTTTCGTATAAAATTTCCTCTTAAGTCATTTAGGACTTTGTTGTTTTGAGGTCACGAAATGTTTAATGATTTTTAGTCTATATCAACATGCTCTACTTACAATTTATAGCAATTTTGACGAGTTTCTTTTCAAGTAAAACGTACAAACAAAAGTCGATGTGAGACGATG
>BOPP01000006.1:1873239-1901722 GCA_017312745.1 Gryllus bimaculatus | reverse complement strand
ATACCATTGAACCGACTGTAACATCTTCTTATGCCCGAAATTATAAATGTTACTTAAAACTTCTAAAATAAATTAAAGATGTTTCATTGCAACAATGTTTAAATCAAAAAGCAGCTTTCGATGGCTTAGCCATTCGAAACCTGCTTTAATTTAAAAAACATTGTGTAATGACAACATTTTAATTAGTTAAAAATGCCCAAAGACTAATCCTATTCACAACACCTATAAAAACTTTCTAAGCCAAACATAAATTGCTCATTCAATGCAAAAATCATATCGTTGTTTAATTAATGTGCCCAATGATTATTCGTAACCGGAACCCGGAAAGTACGTACCAGCGATGGCTGAATTATTTGATTATTGCTTATTGAATCAGATTAAAATGTATTTGGGCCTGTTAGATATTCGACACTCTCGTGTTATAGGATTCTAATGTTTTAGAAACATTTCAGAATTAACATACTTATTCTGAGCTATGTTGAAAATCAATTTTTAATCCATTCTTTCAATTTGCGTGTCATTTTGCGAGATGCGAATGGGTTGTTTTATGAGCTGGTTTTATGTCCTTCTTTTCTTAAGTTTCTTTTAAATATAGATCAAGGCTATTTGCAACCCATTGGAACCCAGACTGATCAATGTCTTGAATGTGTTTTCCAACTGTCTTTCCTGTCGTGATAGAGCATAGTCATTGGCTTTTTTCCGAACAAATCATTTATGTGAGAAAACCAATGGTTCTTCAGGATCTCTTAAGAATTGGTCGTGCCTCATTAACTGTGTATACTTTCCAATAACATTTACAAACATTATACTTCAAACAGTTACTTATCTCATGGGCTTCTCAGAACTCTTTATAATCCGTTAAGTCAGAAAAAGAATATTTACTCTAATAATTTGGCCACCTCTGTATGAACGTGTTAATAAAAGATGGAATTATGATAATTTTTTAAATCATTTTTTTTTCAGAAAGACATTCAGAATATACAAGTGTTCTCTTTTTCCAGAGTTCTTTGTCAATAATTTCTTCCTATATAATTTTAGTATCTGCCCACTGCGTCCAGATCAGAAGCGCGCTCTTTGTTCGCGGCTCCCAATGATACATGGGACCACGCCGACAAAAGGACTCGAAACAGAACACGCTGCAAGGAGCTTCGGATATGAAGAGCGAGGAGAATGAGATCGCGAATATTGCAGGATGAAAAGTTACAGTAATTTAAGACATTAAGCTTTTTTTAAATTTATTTATTGCGATTATTTGCTATAGAAACATTGTTGAATTTTAAAAAGGAATATGCCAAGTCACTGGTTCGTGGTTGCTTTTCAATGTGTGTTTACGTTATTATTGCATCCTGTAAACATGTTACGCTGATTTCGGTAAGATGCTGTGTACAGGTCTATTGAGCGGAGTCGTGTAGGAAATTCACAATTTATTTTAAAGAATTCTTTTCGATCGTCTTGAAGGGTCTGATATGCAGAAAATGCTTTTTTAATGAGTGCTTTTTAAACAAAAGCGCAGCGATAGCTTATAATATATTGTGGCAAATTAAAAATAAAATATATCTACTTTATTTCCGGTTTATTACGGCCCAGATTGGAATTGGATAACATTGAAGTTTAAAGAGAGTACTTTGAGTATTTTTGTGGGATGGGCCTTATTGGAAAGGAGAAATAGCTCGACACTAACACAAGATGCGAAGGATGAGAGTGAGATCATATTGGAGAGGAAAAGATTGCGTGAGATCGATAGCCCGTTCTGAGCCAGCGTTTGGCTGCAATTCATTTTTGCGTAGTAGAATTAGTATCACTGACAGCGCTTCAGATAAGTTAGTTCTTGGGATATGAAAATTTCATTATACTGAGATGTAACATTGAATTTTAATTTTTCATGATACCTTAAGTTAATAAATTCAGAAAGACATTTCGTAGCTTCTAAGGTTCTTTCACTATTGAATCACATTCCACTGCAAAATACTATGCCTCTCAGCCGCGGTCTTCACGTAAGCAGATTGCACATCTCCCTTCCCAACTTCGCATGGGAGGACGAAATGTAGTACACGTCGGTGACAGAGCACGGAAAAGTCACATTTTTTTTCGAACGAAGTAGAAAAGAAATGACCGTACTTCAGTGTTTGATTGAAGTAGGCAGAATATGTTTTAATTATTTTTGTTTCGTGTCGCACCGAACATAATTCTGAAACATTTTCTTACATTATTTAATATGACCTTAAACTCAGACCTAGCTCTGGGATGTACGCACATAGACACGCGTACACGAAGCAGAAGAAACGCAGTCTCTGATCGAGGTCATGCTGTGCCTCGAACACGTTTCATTTACTGCAAAGGAATGTAATTTTGCAGTTGCAGACAAGAAAAGGTATTGAAAAGTATCTTAGTTTAATTTCTTTAAGACTTTCCGAAGTGTGTGTGTGTGTATTTTTTAGTTTCCCATGTACATACGTATTCACATAATGTTAGGCGAAAGTTATGTAATGCTGCGCGATTTTTGAAAAAATGTTATTACCGGGTCCTGATAACGAAAAATGGATAAATCCAGTTGCTGAATTAAGAAAAAATATCCCCTAATACGTGATGTCACCAGAATTCCTGTTTCGTAGGTCCTTGATAACGAAAAACAAATTGACGGCAGAACGTCCGTCCGTCCGTCCGTCCGTCCGTCCGCCCGTCAGTCAGTCAGTCAGTCAGTCTGTCTGTACCGTACGTACCGATTTTTTCCGAAATTGATATTCCCTGATCGATCTGGCTTCACTCAAGATGGCGCAATTTTGAAAAACTTTCTTCAAAATTTGAGGGTACTTCTCAAAAAGTACTCCAATTTTTTTTTTAATTCCTTAAAAGAATAGAATAAAATCCACTTGTAAAGGTGGCATAGGACTGATTTTCACAGTTTACTCTGTATTTTTTAAATTGCAAAAGTTTGAATTTTTTGCAGCGTCTTTCTACAACTATAAAATTGAAGAACTTCTCTCACGTCGCTAGTATTTGCATTAACGACAATTTGTTTACATTAATTTATTTGTGAGTACATGTGCTTTAAATAATGCCATATAGTATTTCTTGAAAACTCAAGTTTCCTATTAAAATTAGCTCAACATTCCGCATTTTCAGAAACACCCAAACGCAATTTTCTCAAAAAAACACTAAACACATTTTTTCTTTAAACTTTTCGAACTTAGTGCTAACTGCATTGCTTAAGATGACATAAAATTAATTTTGCTGTTTTCTTTTGTTTTTTTATAATTGACACAAATGTATTTTTTTAAATATTTCTCATGCCTGTAATATGCAAATTTCCAGCGATTTGTAAACACTATTACATTTGTGATAGGAAGTGCTTCAAATGACTATATGAAGTTTTTCAGAAACTCGATATAGTTTTCTGTGAAAAGAGGTTCAAATTTTGCACAGTAGCGCTTAAACGCCATTCTCTTAAAAACAGTCCCAAATTTTCAAAAAAAAAATTGTCATTTGGGGGCGAGGTTTTATTTTTTGAAATTCTTAAAATAGTATTTCCGTTCTTCTATTATTAATTCGAAAAATTAAGAAAAATTCAAAAATATGTACTTGGGCGGCAATAGGTGGCAGCTGGCAAGAGTATGTGACAAGTCCGAATACATAGCTACCAAAGGAAATAGAAAACTAATAGGGGAAGTCTAAGCCATTCTGTAGCCCCACTAGTTTGATGTGTTACTCTGTTGTTTTAGAATCAATCATGTTGAAGTCTCGTGTCTCAAAGCGATAGGATGTGTTCGGAGTGGCAATTTGGTCCCATTCTTTAGTGAAACTGACAGATAGGCAAGAGTGCCATCCATTGAAAAGAATATCAGAGGAATTTAAATGGTCGCTTATCAGTGTCCTTTTAGGCATTCAATTTTTTGTCTTTAGAAATGTCACTAATTGAAAAACAACGCCAAGTGATGTGCCGAAATCTGTGACCGAAGTAGGTGAAGGATAAACATTTAAAGACGTGATGTCAAAAGAGGTTTTGAAATAGGCTATTGGCACGATTCGTGTGTGACAAGCTCGGTGTGCCACACAATGGTTTCGTTTGGCCCTATTGAACAGACGGTTCAATTGTGGCCCGGCAAGGACCTCCGTCGCGAGATCAAATCTCATTGAAATAAAATTCTAAAAATGTGGAGGAATTTTTGTGCAGATTTCAATTTATATTATATATTTCTTTGCAACAAGAATTGACAAGTTGCTTCCAGAACTGTTACTAAATGAGGGATTAGTTCCTCATAAAATTCGACTTCCACCCTTAGTCGCCTAAGCATCTCCTGGAAATCACATTATAGTGACCTCAATATTGCAACGTTCTATCTGACATTTTGGTCTATCTGACGTTCTATCAACGTTCTATCTGACAACGTTCTATCTGACACATGCTCTGTTGTCAAACCTACTTCAAGTCAAAACAGTTTTCAAATAAGACTCGCGGAAAATATTCTATGAAAAAAAGACGTACTTACATTAAGCATTGTAACGTTACTCCTCCAAACATTGAAAAAACCCTCAGGTAAAATTTTCTCGAAGTTAGAGAAGCTTGTCACCCTGGAGACGCGAAATGCTGGCGCATCCGTTGGGGCGCCGTTTTCTGGAGAAGGGAAGCCAAGAGGTGGGAAGGCGCATGGCAGAGAAACCACGAGCGTTGGAGTGCGTGTCGTCAAGTACTTAGTTGCGATGCCAACCGCCGCTGGCGCAATTTGCAACTTGGCATGCTTCCGCATAATGCCTCGAGAGTATCGCCTACTCTCGCCTTCTGTGGGAGCGGGAAAACATATTCGCCTCATCAATCAGAGTTGGCCAAAATCCGTTTACTTATTTTCCGGCATCGTGTGACCTTTCCGTTACTTCAAACATTTTAAAAAAGTTTTTCATGTTTATTTATTAGAGGGCTTTTTTTAAAAAACAATTGGTAGGAAAAATTGGCCAGCTCCACACTAGTTGAAACACGTCGACCGCCCTAACCGGAAAGGGTGCAACTGTGAGGGGATGGACGGACAGACACTGGCAAGTTACTAGAGTACCATATGTATAGAATTAGAAGAAACTTTCGTGACCACGTGTGACACATTCAAGGTTTAGTCCTGTTACAGTCTTGTTGGCTTCTCTATCAAGGAAACGTTGGAATCTACGTGTTCACTTGATTTTCTGAGGCTTCTCAAAAATCTGACAGTGGAACACAAAATATTTGGCTCGGTATAATTTTTCAAAACTTCAATGAAGCACGGTTAAAGTTGTCTAATTCCATTTCGACCTCAACAGGCCGTCTTCTGAAGAGAAAGCGTCTATTGGAAGGAAAGGCCCATTTTTCCTGATATGGCTCTAGAAGGAAGGAATTAAACCAGCATTAAAGTTCCGGTCGCTTTGATCCATGGGATATGGCCGATAGTTATTAAACTAGCATGAATGGCTGGGTGAACTTGGAAGTTATTATAAAAAGTGTGTGCGAGTATTTATAGATTCCAGGCGGTGTACTTCCCCTGCTGGAACGTGAGTGCGATCCTGCATTCCTCCATGTTGGTTTGTAACTTCCCTCCTCCAAAGATCAGCTGAAACACTCTGCGAGCTCTCAACTGCTCTCCCGAATGTGGAGATGTAGTGCGTTGTAAGTTTGAGAATGTATGAATGTAAGCAAGGGGGTGAGGATATGCCAGGAAGAGGAAGAAAAGATAGCGCGCGGTCCGTGTGATAGAGAACTGCTCCGGCCATCGCCTGGTCGGAGGAACCATGGGAAACTACCGATCAGAGTAGCCAGACCCTTCAATTCTCCTCAATCACTGTTTGAATTTGACCCAGCTAAACAGGTATTAGCACAAATGTTGTGCTGAAAATCAGCCGCGATCGGGACTCGAACTCTATGACCATTCGGTCAACGGTGCCGCTCAGCGATTGCACCCGGTTCAACCGCACAAGAGAATGAAATAAATCAGAAACCCCGTCCGCGGGGTCGGGGGGTTAGGTGAGGCGGGAGGGCTGCGTGAGAGCCAGGCGCGAAATGGGCTTTTAATGGGCGCCTCGCTGCGCGTCCGAGCACGCTTCCCGTCGTCGCCAGTCGACGGGGCGGCGGCGCGCGGGCGAAAACGAACAGGCGGACGCAGCGGCACTTACAGGGCCCCTGCGGTGAGGCCCTCGCCTCGCCCCGCCTCTCCGCGCCGCGCCGCCGCCGTCGGCCCACCCGCGCGGGGCCGCGCCGCGGGAAGTGCGTTTTAATTTCGCCTTTGTAGCGGCCGTTTGCCGACCTCCCGCCCACGTAGCCCCTGCGGCGCGGCGCGGCGCGGCGACGGCTGCCCTGCGCGGGATAGAAGGTCGTGAATTGGAACCTGCGAAAGCATCAATGGTTTCAAATTACAACTCTGTAGTGGAGATTTATTTAGTGGGGTCCCCGTTCGTCTGGCTACGATAGGAAGAAAATATCCTTCTCCAGACTGACGTGAAAGCTAGACAATGGATACTAATGTGCAAGTGAAGGGCGGCGACGCGAGTGTGAGTAGAGGGAGGTGGAGGCTCAAAAAATATTGATCCTTCATTTGTCCCTAGTGTAGCGTGGGCAAGTACGTAAGAGTATGTCAGATCTTACGTTAACTAATTTAAATTTGCTGAGAGGCAAAGAATTTGAAAGGCTGAAAGAGCAGAGAGCATGCCCGCGGACGTCGAGGGCGTTTGTCGTCTCCTGATACGAAAAGGAAGAGACCACCTCTACGAGGTGTCCAAACGAGGAAAGGCGTTCGGAGATGGCTTCGTTGAGGCTTTGAAGGACAACTGGTGGAACGCACTTGGCTCCCTTTCCATTCGACGCAATCGCCCTCGAAAAGAATGAGCTGTCACAGATTCTGATCGCGTGTCGTTAGTAAGTTCCTAAGCTACCAATTTATGTTAAAGGCACACATAGTGAAAGAAGTTTGCATGCGGTCCATCTAAAGCTTGCTAGCTTTGCAGACTTTTGTCACGGAGAGGACTGCGACGGCAACCGTTATGCGTTAGAATTCTGGTTCGAATCCTTTAGGCCTCGAAGACACTTTCTGTAATTATTGGTGCGTGAGATGGAAAGGACAACCACTTCGTATTTCGTTTAAAAACTCACTGATAACGTCACTGCCCTGTTGAGGCAGCCTTGTCGTTAGGAATTCGACACTAGACAGACCAAAAGAAAAGATAGATCACATATCGTATGTATTAATTTTCAACCATCATTACTTCGTGATTGTCCGTAAAATCCGATTATCATTTCTCTGTAGTTTGTCAGCAAGGTCTCATTACGGCAGTAGAAGAAAAGAGGAATGTCCTTTCACTTGCAGCGGTCAGCCTCCACGAAAGCGCGTCACACTCAGTGCTGCTTCTTACGATGACTCGACGGAATCGGATTACTTATTTTACTCTATTTACTGGAACAGATTCTGCTTGTTTCACAATGGAACCTCAAAAGTAAATATATACAAATAGTTTTAAAAGAAATTATACTAAATTCTTAAGAAACGGGATGTTTATTCATATTTCTGGCGAAAACCTAAAAGAATAGGACCTTAAAATGTTCATGTGGGTTAATTTAGCTGTAACTCACGCTATAAAACGAAATAATATGGTTATTCTTGCCGAAACACTTTTATCATCGCAAACTGGCAGGACAGTTCGCGTCAACGAGTTGTAGTCTGTTAGATAATTTTGTAAACTAGTCTCATTTGAGACTAATTTGCATTGTATAGTACGTCAATGGGGCAGCTGTATGTAGAAAGAAGAGTATCATAAATTATTATTACAGTTCCTTTAGAGGACATTTCGCCTTAATTACTTCCCGATCTCTTCAAAATGTTTGTAATACTTCAATTTATAGCTTTTCTCACCGATCACCCAAAACATATTATCCTCAGTCAAATAGTTATTTGTTAATTCTTCCTTTATGCAATCCGGAAGTAATGCGATATCATCCATATTCTTGTGCGATCAAACCGTTCCGAAACTAACGAATATATTCTAACGACGAATCCGATTCTAACGAAACACTCTAAAACGTTTGATTTAAAATTGTTCATTGCTGACGTTCTAAAGAACAAAGCTAGTTCTGATTCCGGAATAAAACAGGCGAACAAAGAGTATGCAGCTGGCAAGGAGTTAGTGAGCAGAATCTTATTAGTATGGAGGATGTTATGCAGTCACCATAAGCATTCGCGTCACGTGCGACTTCTATGCGTTGCCTTGCCCCTCAGGTAACCCTCACGTTGAAGATTGTGTCTGACCATAATCATGGTTCTTTTTCAGGACAGCACAACCACACTTCCTTTCCACGTTCCTTTATGAAATAATCTGGAATATTATGAAAGATCATCCATTTTGTAGTGCCTATATTTTGATTATTTCAATTTGACTTTGCCATTTATTTGTATTGTTTGCAATTTCTTTCTGTGTAATAGCTTCTTATTTTCCTTAAAAGAAATATACTGGACGTAGTTTTCAAGCCTCTTCGAAATTAAGAGGTCTTCCCTATCCTCTCAACTGAAAATTCAATAAATGTTGACAACCGTACTGCCGTAAATGCTTGATGTAACAAAGAAAGTTCGGTTAAGATTTCTGTTCTTTTCTTGATAATATTGAAAACGATCAGATCTCATTTCATTAGGATTTTCTTTACTGAAGTGAGTTTAAAGTGCCTTTGCTTCCTCCTCAACAAGACATCTAGTATTCTTCGTACTTACCAGGTTCAATAACACGGTATAAGTTGGTTTACATCCTTGATCATTTAAGATTCAAAGTTTTAAACCGAATGTTCCAATTGTCATTGCTAATATTAAGTCGTGTAATGAGGTTAGTGACCAATGTTTATTTTTACTGGTTGAAGTAGCGGTGTCGCAACTGCCTTTCTTGTATTATTTGTAAGGGTTACGTGTAGCCTTTACTTCTAGTAATCGGGTAACCTGAATGTTTCATCGGTTACTACGGTTAGATATCTTTCGGCCGACCAGTCGACACTAGTGAGGTGTCTCTTCTAGGTCTCCTGGTAGGGAAATGTTTTCTCAAATCGTTTCAGAACTTATCAAAACGTTTATCGGAAGAACTTGTTTTGGAGATATAAGCAGCTACAAAGTATTATTGAGTTTTTGAAGGCAGCTACTGACTTTAGCAATAGTTCATTCGTTTTCTCTTGACGAGACTAATCGATTGGCACTATATCTTTATTGTGGAAGACTACTAGAAACATTCTTTTGAGGATTTCAAGACTCCTACAATGATACGAATTTCTGTATTGTATTACCAGCATAATATGAATAATTGACGATAATTAAAATTAGATTACCCGGTTAGACGAAAATTGCAACAATAATGTATCGACTAGTCGCTCAGTGTATCATGTAAATTACCATGTGAAATAACATATGTCTGTAATTCTGAAATTCATCGCACTGCGATTTTTAAGATGTATGGATATACATATATTAAAGTAGATTTAGATTTTTGTTAGGTTTTGTTGTGCTGTCTACACCAATACTATGGGCCTGGATTTCAATGGTAATGCTTAATTTTCCTTGTCAAAAAATACCCTTTTTATATGCCTTTTTTAGGCATTTGGTGTATATTTTTTTACCCATTTGGTGTGTATTGCTTGTATTCTTAATCATCATGTATCTGCAAATTGCTAAATATTTTGCTCATTTTAACTTAACGTTTATCGTTGCGAAGAAAGGTCTTACTTTTCAGGGCATGAAGGGGCAGAGTAGGGGTGCTCGAAATTGTTGATACAACTACATCTAATGCTATTATTAAGTATAATTGCGCAGCGGCATTGTGCATACTAATTCTTATGAGTTTTTTGCTGCATTTTTCGTAAATTTGGACTAATAAGCCATTTTTTACTTTTCCCCGTCATTTTTAAACCTTTTTTTCGTTGATATTATCAATTTTCATATAATTTTAATAGTACTTGCTACAAATATGTACAAAATACAAAAACATGTTCTCCACAGAATTCCTGATAGGCCTATTCGATTTCTTCGCTTGTAATTGAGTATGTAATGTAATATTTCTGTGACTCCTGTCAGCGCCATTTTCGGTTCTGCCGATTTCACTATAAGTAAAGACAGTTTTGTTGTTGTTGTTGTTGTTGTTGTTGTTGTTGTTGTTGTTGTTGTTGTTGTAAAGAACACTCCAAACCAAACGTTTGGACATTGAATTCATTTGAACGAGAGGAAGAAGCCTTGATTACATTAGTAACATGCGATGTATCAGGTCATCAAAATCCGTCCCCTAATTATAAGAATTATTTTAGTGCATATTTTCAAAGGGTTGTACTTCATAATTGCCCCCAACTTTCATAGATTTTAGTGCATGTGAATCCGGTCTCTAGATGGATTGTTTGTTTGTTTTGTGATGATTGTATCTGATAAATATGGCTCGTGCCGGAAATACACCGGTAGATGGCCTGTCGTTTGGCCCGTAGAATAACGACGCTACTCACTATCCCCTCGTGAATATTTGTGCATACAAAGTGCGCTACATGAGCTCGTCTCGGCGATCGTCGCTTGCACGTACGCCATTGCCTATTCGCGTCGCCCTTCCCGTCACGCGCGGCCCGCGGTGTGCGTCAGTGCAATAGCGTTCCGATGCGGCTGCGCGGAGCTTCGTCCTGCGATGGAACGCGGCGCCGCCAAGGTCGCAGTTGCAGTGAGGTCACGCGCTCTAGGGATTACCCTAGGGAGACAGGCCGAAGTGTAATTTGTTTACCACGGATATTACAGTCGCTGACTAGTCATTTTACCGGACAAGTGCCAATGTTTTGCAAATAAATGTCACAGATTGACCAATTGACCAATGTGCACTACTGCTGTAGTATTCACCTGAAGGTCGGCATGACGTGGGGACGCCTGCGAACAGAACGAACGAAGCGAATTCACCGCGTAGAAGTGCACGTTTCAAAATGAAACTGTTTCTTAAGCTCTGTCTATTGTAGGGGATGATGAACCAATCGCGGAATTGTCAACACAATTGCGTGGAACCCCAGGTCGAAGACATGCTCGATGTTGCTAGCCAAGACGGGCTTTCTGTTGTTAAGAAGCGGCGCGGCTTTTGCAAGACGTTTTCTCAAGATCGTTCCACAGTCCTTGTTCGTTTTGCGGACGTCAACTGGCGATCTGTGCATGCGGTGCACAGTTGAACTTCGGTGCGAGACCGTATCCGTTCGAGATTGTTTTAAAATGTTCTCCTAATGAGAAGTGTGCTTCCAAAATTGTGCATGCGGGATAATAAGCTAGAATGTAAGTGAGGGACAAATTTAGCGTTACATAGATAACGGTCGAGAACACTAAAAACTATGTCTAGACGTATGGAATAAAATTGCGAAAGTACTATTGAAAACTCTGCAGTTCTCTAGATGTATCGTGTATTACCACTTCCTCTTCCGAAGGAAGAGAGCTGTTCAACGCCGCCGAGAAAGCGTTCGTGTGGAGACAGCAGAGCGGCGAGGGAGGATGGTTGTGCTTCTCCGCTCCTTCACACGCAGCCTTTGCACTTCCGGTTATCTTCCGATGTTTTCGCAGATTCTCATCTTTCCCAAGTAATTCTTTTCGTACTTCTCCAAACTTTTCGCGATTTCCGTCATCTGTTTTTATTTCGTTTCCTCTTAGCCTGATTCTCGAGGTACATTGTGACCCTTACCCCTGTCAACGAGAAATTACAGCGGAGAAAGCTTCTCACTAAAAGGTGTTTGAGAAACTTGATATGAGGAAATGATACGTCATTGAAATGAATGTCCTTTGTTACAACCTGAAACAATATCCTTTCTTCTATAAGCTAGTGAAATTTCTTGTCCACCTATTCTGTAGTATAGTCGTTGCTTATGCATCCGTTATAGAGTACTCTAATTCAATTCATAGACGCAGCAGCGCTAATTTGCGGCATCTGCAACGGATGTGCTGTAACTGAAATTCAGGTCGAGCGAAGCTTATTGAGAGAATTCTCAAAAGCGACTCTAATTATAATTATTAGTGACGTATGGTAATTTGGAAAACTCAATATTTCCCTTCCCGTATCATCTCATTAACTTGTTTTTGAGATGTGGCGGAATTTGATATTCTACTCTTCGTCAAAAAATGTAATTAACGTTTTCAAACTTGGTAATATTAGACTATTCTCATTAATTTACTGTATTAGACATTGTAAGTTTCCAAATGTGTAGAGCAGTCTAGCTATAGATTTCTACGTAACAAACATTCTTGCCCGAAAAAATCCGATTTCGGTTTCGGATTACCGAAGCTCAGATTCGCGAGGCTACTGTACGATTTTTGCAAAAGCCATGGATGTTTTTGTTTTGTTTAATAATTTAATTATCCACGAAAGCTGAAAAACACTTGGTTGATCTTATTCTAGAATCACAGTTCCTATTGTGAAGATATACTAAAGGCGCTAAACTAAAATTTGAAATGGACACATTGCTATATTTGTTGATTCCACGTTGAATTGAAATAGAGTATGTCACGCAAGTACGAGGACTCAGATACTTCGACCCAAACGTCCCGTACGACTGTAGGAAGGGACTTGTTTTTGACCCGAATACCAGTTGTTCTTAAAAACTCTTAATTCACTCGTATGTGTCATGTCTTGCCAGCTACTACAAAAAATCTACACCGCAATTAAGCACAGTGTGCAATTACGTCATTTTTTGAACTGGTTTTTGGTGCAGAAGCTAGTGGCACGTCCCGCAAGTGTGGAGAGGACCTCCCGGGCGCAGTCTCTCGCCGAGATGGCCCCTAGGGCGAAGGACGTCCCCGCCGACGCGGCGGCCTTGTGGGGGCGTCGGCCGGAGCGCTTGGCCGCAGAAAAAGCGGCCTCCTGGCCGAGGTGCTCTACTGTTCCTTCCGCTCTCTGTTCTTTAGAGCTTAATGACCGGCGCCCCACACTGACAAAGGATACAATTTGTAGGGGGAAAAAAGCGAAGAGGACGTAATTTTGTATCTGCTTAATGTGGATATTGTGCCCATGATGGAATAGCTTACTGAAAATGTGACACGTTTGATGGCTGTTTTGGCCGCATGACGGAGATAATTAATTACTCATCTTGGTTCAATTATTTGCTTTCTAATTCTCTTCAGTATTGCCCTCAAAAATGGCAGCTAAGAACGGGAGTTATTCTATAGGCCAGTAATAGCTAATAAGACATTAAGGATAACATTTTTGTCATTAAACCACTCGATGTCCAGGAAGAACTGTCCCATACCTGTTGCCAAGTGGATTAATGATACCCGATACCAAGTTAACAAGTAGATCTCTGCCGAAATTACCGTAATAGTTCTGGAGGTTCACTTAAGTTGTAAACCTAAACATCATACCTAGTGGCTGCCTGTCACAAATCATATGTCACAAAACGTTTTTGATTGAAATAGCTGGAAAGCCAGTGATCGGTTAGTAAATCTCGTGTAATTTTTGTATTTGTACCTCAATAACCGATCTGCAAAACAGTAAAAAACGATACAGTGGTCAAGAGGCTAGTTCTTAAATAGATTGGTTTAGTTAAGAACTTAAGAAAATTTACCCTGAGACCATACAATTATCAATATTTCGAGCTATCGAATTCTTACATGGGCATATATTCTGAAGGTTCTTGACATCAATCAAAAAATTAATTCTAATTAGTGAGTTCACAGCAGGGTATGACTAGGATCTTCGGTGTCTTCTACCTTTCACTGACGAATTTGCTTAATCTCAAAATAAAGTGTTTTGGGTACGATGAGATGGAAGAAAATAACAGAATTTTAATTGTAGCCGCACAATATAATAAGTCTCGGGATTTTAATAGTCTTACGTCCCGCTAAAGAGTTGGCACAGTTACCATTAATAGTCGTATGCCAGATGCATCTTGGTCTGGTCATGCCCAGCTGCTACAACGGAAGGAGCCAGTCAGCCGCTCGGTTTGTTCGTCGTCTGGAGACTGATGCCATATCCCACTGATGCCTTCTCGAATGTTTTTGAAATAATCTTCGCAGACTCCGACGAATCAGGTCAAGGCGTGAATTAAAGTGCATGGTGTTGGCAAGAAGAAAGACAGCGACGTTATCTACCAATCATGGAACAAGTCCCGTGTCTACGCCCCTAGTCTACCCCCACCAAGGAGGGGGTGCGTCACAGCGTAACGCCAGGGCACGCGTGCTCGCGCCCCTGCTCCCGCGGCCATGAAGTGAGAGGCCGTATGTGCACCGAGGCGCACAGCCGCGCAGTCGCTTTCTGCGGGGTGCGCGGCGGGAGGAAAGCGCGACCTGTGCCACGGCCGTGGATTTCATGGCTCGAGTTAATCTCGGAGGGTTTCTCTGATCGGATTCATTGAAGTGTTCAAGCGAAACGGATTGTGACATAGACGGTTGTGGCTTCCGCGCAGTGGAGATAGTGTTGAAACTTTGCGCTGAGGTGCCTCAGTGCGTCAGCTGATGACACTGCAGTGCGTGTGACCTGAGGGTCCTAGTGTTAGTTCCGCCGCTGGCAGTACTTTCGGCACTACCTAGGTCGAATTCAGCCGCAGTCTGGAGAGGAATTCAAGCGGCCGGCTGCTCTGATCCGTAGTTTCTCCGATCAACAGCAGGCGAATGCCGGATCAGTACAGCGTGCGATCTTCCCTTCTTTTCCCTTGCCCTATGCTTACAATTACATACTGTGCGCTACCACGTATCAGAAGACCACTCTGACCACTCGAGTGCTAAGAGATTGTCCCGATTTTGGGTGGTACCTGGCCGATGAAATGCCTGGATCCGGAAACTCCACAATCCGTCTCGACAACCAGCAAACATAGCTACTTCCCGAAAAGGAAAAAACATGTGCTTCACTAACGGGTCTAATAAACATAGGTATTGATGCATCCGGAAAGACAAAATCAATCAATCAATCAATCCAAAAAGTTTTGGAGGATACGGAAAGAGCTAAAACGGGAATGCTCAGAGGCAGACTGCTGCGATCCGCGTTGTGTCGTCTGGATATCTTTCATGAAATGGTGTTTGCGAAAGTGATGTTTGCGAAGATGGCTACATCGAAAATATAAACGATAAATTCTGGGCTGACCTGGAGACGCCGCGGCCTAGGCATGACGGACCTTCAGGGTACCCCCTGAAGGTTGCTGTATAACAACTGCAGCGATGATACCGGTCCTAGGTCGCGGCATCTCTCGGACGAATTCACTCCGGTCTCAAAAGCCCACATCTTTAGAAAAAGTTAAGGTCGCCTTTATCCCTAACGAAGATAGCTTATTGTGTACTTTGTATTATTGCCCTCAAAATAGGTAGTTGTTAATGGGTGGTATTTCGTGAATCCGCAATATCCAACGATATTTGAAAAGATCTTGAGGATAACATGTAATTATTACCCGGAAATCGCGAAAAAGTATCCTTCCAATTCCAGAAAAGAAATATAACGTTTAAAGAAATATATTTCTGGCATTTTGCAGAAAGTCCTCGTTTTCCAGCGCCCCAAAAATGCTAAGCGAAATTGTGGAAAGGAAAGTGATCGCTTTGCAATCTTCGCTAGGAAATGGTTTTCTGTAGAACTTCAACCAACCGAGCGTTATGGTACGACATGGACTTACTGGAATTCTGAGGAACTCCTCTACATTAGGGAGAAAGTCTATATGAAAATGCAGTCCGCCGTCCGGCATAAAAACTACGAGCGAGGTCAGGATGGGGAAGGGATGATCGCGTGCGTATCGTAGGACCCTTTGTTTAAAGAACTTTCGGCACTTAGGTATTCTGCCGAAATCTTGAAAACTATCAATAATACCCCGCCTGTAGGATTTTGAGATATCCTGGAGATTTTGAGATTTTGCATAATACATTTTTAATTAATTGAAACCAGCATATCGACGTCAACGATCCTTCATCCTTCTCTCTCCCGTCCCACATCGTTCTTATTGTTCCTCTCCCAAACGTGAAGTAGTTTGCTTAATAAAAGAATAGACGGCGACAGCGATTCAGTGCTTAACTAATTTATTAACAAACGAGAGATTATCTGCTTCAAAGAAATCACTGACCCGCAGACCGGAACATTGGATTTATTTACGTTGTCGGCGCTTTGGCCGGAGGAGGTGTCGGCGCCAGGGTTTTCTCGTGGCCCTGGAGCAAGGGCGCCGGCCGTAGCTGGACGCGGCGCGGCGCGGCCCTGCGCGCTCCGCTGGCCACCGCGCCGCCACGCTTTCCCTCCTCCGCCACGCCGTGTCATTCACTGCACCGCGCCCCGCCGATGCCGAGCCTCTGGCCTTCCAGGGGGCTTTCTAGATAGTGGACCGCCTGGAGTGGCGGGTCGCCAACCCCAGGCCTTTTCTTATTCCTATACTTCGGGTTATTCAGTGTCCTTGGACAGGTCATCAGCTGTTACGTGGCGTCAACCAGTCGGGAGTTTAAACTTCACCATAGTGACGTCACTAGTGATGTCCAAGCTCCCGATTGGATGACATCCTAACAGATGATCTACGTCAAAGGTCTTTGTGTTTAAATCGAAGTTGGGGGTAGTGTGTTCCTTGATTCTGGTCGGGCCCGTGTCTGGTCTCACATGTTCGTATTTGCAGCATTGTGTGTGCAACTGCCGGTGTCTTTTGAGATCGGGGAGAATCGCCTGTCCGGGTTTGGAATAGGCCAACCGCACGATCGATGAGCATGGGAATAAGGCAGAACGTGAACGTACGAATCGCGCGTATTAAATGGCCCGATCGAAGATACTGCTTCGGCGACTGATTAGAATTGGACGGAGGAAACCTCGCAAACGAACCGATCAATTCAGTCGGCCTCCATGACTTCTCATCCACACAGCTCGATCTAACTACCTAGTAGGTGTGGCACCTGCTTCAAGGACCTTCCGACGAACGAAGTTTTTGTATCTATATTCATTCAAAGATCCTGACGCTCTTCAAATAAAACATTAAATCTGTAAAAACGTCTTTAAAAATGACAGAAAGGGTAAAAAAGTATTTTTAATACAAAGTAGACGAAAATGCAAAACAAGTCATATAACAGAAGTAATTTCTTTAGTCGTGACATAGAATTTAGTATACTAAAATTAATTGTTTTAAAGTGAAAAGGAAAAAAAGACTTCATTAAAATCCGCTCCCTAGATATGATAGACATGTTATGAGGCAGTAATGGAATGGACGGAGGACCCCGGGAAAAAGTCCGTGAGACCGTTTGCTCGCAACAAATAATCACACGGATGGATGAGAGAAATGAGTCCAGATTTGGAAGGTGAGAAGGTGACCTAGAGGCCTCTGACCAGGTCGTCTTAAGGGTAGAGTACCGACAAGGTCAGAATTATCAACTCTAGCTACAGAGCTAGACTGAGTTCGGCCGCTGTCTGGAATATAATTCTAGCGGCCTATTGCTCTGGTCGGTATTTCGAAGGTTTCTGCAATCAATATCAGGCGAATGTTAGGGCCGAACCCTAGCAAACGGACCGCCTACCGTATGTCCATCTTCCTTGACCTATCCTCATCCTGTACTTGCACTTATATGCAGTACACTAGTACAGTCGGGAGCGTAGAGCGCGTCTCGGCTGGGGCGGAGCACCGATGGTGGTATAGATCTGGACGGGGAAAATCCCGCAATCCAACGTGTACGTCGGCGCTGAATTTCACCATCTATCTTGGGAAGAACATCGCCTCCTCGAACACGTGCACTACACTTACAGGACTAATAAAGCCTTTAACGCGCCAGGAAACGCCTATCAATATTTTACCATGGGCCTTCTCCTTAAGTAAAGAATTACAGAGGCCTGTGAAGGGAATTTCTTTCTTGTGCCAGCCGTTTTCTGTTGATCCAAGGCGGCCGTCGTCGCTTTTGTGCCCACCGGCAAAGCTTTCCTCTAGCACCGCTTTTTCGCGTCGGCGGGCGCATTTGTTTTTGGAGGCGTTTCTTCTGCCCCCACCCCCGGCGCACGTCGCTCCAACGCTCCAGGGGCTAAAAGGGGCGAGCGGGAGGGCGCTTTCTCGCGCGAAAGTGCGACGCGGCTGCCGCCTCCGCCCCGCGCCCGCGCCCTCTGTCCATGCCACGCGCGGCGGGAGGAGCTGCGTGCGGCAATGCGCGTCTTTTCCAGGCCGTTGCCCCTGCAGAATCGTTGATCTGGAGGGCTTAGGGTTCGAGTCCCCACCGTCGTGTATTTTTGATACTAGTGAGAGAGCTTGGTCGAGCTTCAACCACTGGAGGAAAATGTTTGTGGCCGTATGATCGGTAGTTTTAAGTAATTCGTCCAATCATTATTACAAATGGTCCGCGGAAAGCGCGCCATCTTCCCTTCTTCATTCCTCTCCCCTACTCTTCACTAATAGGCTCACGTCGAGGGCCCAGTCAAGAGTTCGGTTTGTTCCAGATGGGGCGGGGACAAAATTGAGGATGTGTGTGGATGGAAGGGGGCGAACGCCGACGTGGAGGTGGCTCTGGATCTCACGCTCCAGCTGGATAGGAACACTGCCACCTCTCATAATATAATAAGTCACACTTATGGTACTAATGAGCTCACTAGTTTTCGCGCGCGGAATCAATAAAAACCTACTCCCTCGCTATCCATCTGTACATAGGTGTAAAATCCCGTCGTAAAGCGCGTCCTAGCGCACGAGACGTCGGTCTTTCCCTGCGCGTACAGAGAGACCGGGGCGATGCGATGGATGGCGGAGCGGGGGCGCGGGTGCGGGCGGGAAAGTGCCGCAGGCGGAGTGCGCTCCTCGCTCGGCCGCTTCCTCTTCCGCTTCGGCCGGCGCACGCGCACTCAGCGGCACACAGCACACGCGGCCGCTCGGGTTCGCCAAGGCCTCGAGGCACGCGGACCGGCGAGCCCCCGACACGTGCTTGGACGCGGCCGAGGCACAGGCGAACGCCGTTCATTCGGTGACTCTGGAACGGGGTAAAGGGCTGTCGCATGCTATGGATAATAGCGTCAGATTTACGCGCTTCGTTTTATTCGTCCTGGTACGCGTACTTTGGCCACACCTTAGCAGGTAATAGTTATCACATCAATCGGGAGAATACGTTATTTGTAATGGATTCGATTAAGATATTTTATAACTTTTGTTAATAAAACTACTAAAAACTATATTTGTGATTAAGTCATAAGTATCTGCGCAGGAAGGGCATGGGGTTTCCACCCACCCTCTGGCGCACACACACACACATACAGACACTTCTGCCCACCACTGGTGATGGGTAGTTTGGGGAATCTTTTTGTGGTGCGATAGAGGGGGAAGCGTCTAGTGAGGGTTTTTCGCAGAGAGCCTTCGTTAACTACGAGATTTTGTCGTCAGCTTAAGTCAGCCGTTTTTCATGGCAACAAAATCACTCACGGTTCACTGCCGTTAAAATAAGATTTTAAAAAAACATTGAATTATTTCCTGTAAAACTGTCACGACGTAAATCAGTTTCTCACTTTCTTGAGAATACTTGTTCGTGATTGCCCGCAACCTGCGAAACTATTCCGGATACTATGAACTTCCAAGCAGGCGACGCACAATGGATTAGATCTCGAAAAAGCTGGCCAATATAAGAAAGCGTTGTTCGATTTGTTTGAAATTTTGTAACAAATACGTCTTGAGGCCACTGGTTAAGAATTTCATTAATAAATTGAAAAAACAAAATGGCGGACAAAAATGCTCAAAAAAGGTTTTAATCGTACAGAAATTGGTTTTTAGGTTTCTTTCAGGTCACACATTCAGAATTTGAAACAACAGAAAACTCAAAATGGCGGACAAAATGCTAAAAATAGTTTTGATCGTACAGAAATTGCAATTTTGAGTTCTTTCAAAACACACTCATAATTTGATAAACAATTCAAAAAACAAAATTGCGAACCTTAAAAAACAAAACTATAAAAAAGGTTTTCTTGTGAGGTAGGATGGTTGTAAATGGATAAATAAACCATTGATATATCAGTACGTTTTATTACATCTAAACTGAAATTACAGTACTTCTTCCAAATCAAGCGAATCATCGTCCGAATCTTCCGAACTGTATGGAATTGTACTTGATTGGTCAATTGAACAGGTATTAGCTTCTGGTGGGAAATATATTTGAACCGCCTCACGTGACAAGGATTTGCTCACTTTGTAAGGAGTGTTTCGCATACTGGTGATCAGGGGATCCGACATCAGTAGTCGATGAGAAACATCTTCCATAGTTATTTTTTTCCCTACTACATTTGCGGGAACAATTTTGGCGATACTGTTGAATATTTTGTTGCGTGATTCTTGGGCATCTTCTGACAACATGCCTATTGGTAGTAAGGCAGTTTCAATAGGTCCATGGAGCAGCACTTTATGAATGGTCGGTGGCATGCAATACCAGGAATACTTATCGACGAATATTCTAACTGTACCAATGCAATATTCTCGAAACTCCTGAATTTTTATGCGAAAACAGTATGACAAAATCTGCAAAATGACGTGAAATCGATTGATAATGTCCACACGTACACCCAATATTTCTGTGGATACTGCAGAAGGTTTAAAAAACCATCGAGCTGTGTTGTCGTAACCTTATTTTGGAAAATCAATAAGAAGGTTCAACCGTTTTTTAAATCCTTTTTGAATAATTTTCTTCCGATCTTTTTTTTGTCTTCATCTGTACGAGCTTGCCATTTCTGTATACCTGCACAATGCGGTACTGTGCGGTAGGGGAATTGCTTGTATACACAGCATAAACACATATATACATATTACCATTCATAAATACACGATATTCAAGAAAATGTAAAATCGATCTTTTTTAACGATTATCGCATCTCACCAATAAAAATGTTCTTACACTAAGGAATGCAAGCGAAAGCCGCTAATTTTTATTTATCATGTTAAAGCACACTATAATGTATTCTTTCATTGAAATAGGAACACAGGCGGACGTAAGCGAAAAAATATTTCTATAAATGTTTGAAATGTGACTACCTATTTTTAACGCAACTTCTTATAGCAAATTACATAAAAAATATTGTGCATAATAAATGTAATAACCGTGTATTTACCTTCAGGAAGATCCATTGTAACACACGAAAAAAAAAAAACAGCACAGAAAGATTGGTATAAAACGTAAACAGACGCCAAACTCTGACCTCATCTGAATGTCTCGCACGTGTCTAACAACGCAACAAGTTTGATCGCGGGTTACGAGCCGATCTATGGTAGATAAAATTACTTCCTTCTACTAGGACATGCAGCGGGGCCCTGGACACGACTGCGTTATACTAAACTTAAAATATTAACTATTTTTAGAATTTTGGCCAGCTTTTTCGAAATTGATCCACCGTGCAGCGCGCCCTCGCCTACACAAGAGCAGTGGTTGCAAAAATAAATCTGGTAGGTTGAGTATCACGCCAATTGCAATACATTAGTGCCGTTAGTGTAGTGAATGTGTTTTGATCTCGGGAGGTGGCGATATTCCTCCCTCATTAGATGATGAGATTCGGCGCTGACATACATGTAGTGTTGCGGGGGATTCCCTCTCTAGGTATATCAGGTATATAGTCACCACCCCCGTGGTGGTGGTATTTTAGAATAGTGATTTTTTTGTTGTAATTTTGTTTTTACCCCCTGCTTTAGCCAGAATAAATTCCTTTTTGCATGCATATTTTAGAGGGAAAAAATTCCTTAAATTTCGGGCTTTAATATCAGCATTCACGGACTATATGCCCGAGGGAGATGGAGTTATAATCGCAACCACCCATTACTCGACCAGCTTTGAGTGCAAAATAACGCACGTGGTTTAATATAAGAATTTTTATGAAAATTCAAAGTTTCTTAATCACGTCGTGATGCTTGATACCATTCCTGGACAGGGCTTCGCGGTATCTATTACGTTCATTTCAAGCCTCCATATTAGTCGGGATACCGGCTTTTTTCTGTCCATCTGATCGTGCACACTGCAGATAAAATTTCTTCACCATACTAGCATTGTGCTCTACGTAAAGGAGCATGTAATTTGGAGCAGCTGTAGCTGGAATAACGGATTGTTCGGATAACCTAATCTGGAAGCCCAGTTATAGTTTCAATTTAAACCTTTCGGTATTCTAATAATGTGTAGTTACTCGCACAATGCATTTCAGCTCAGCAAAATATAATTATTAATCACATGCATTCTACTGTGTGAGGGAATGGCCACTTTCGTTTGTCACAGTGCCCTCTCACATTTGTTCTTCAGAAGACGCGCATTTTTATCAAAGATACGGTGAGACATGACGAGTGGAGGTAAACTGTAACACGACGACTGTTGAGACATATCGCGAGCTTACACGCATGCTAGCACGGGCATTTATACCTAAGAAAATGTGTTATCTCGAGAATAAAACGTTCCAACCTTTATACGTTACATTGTCTTTTTAGTATACCTTTTGTATTTGAAAGACCTGTATTCCCTTTTTAGTGGAACAACAACTTTAATTTACAAAGGAAAGTTTACAGCCTGCTTGAGTTGTTTCTGTATGAAGAATAGGATTTTGGGGTAGTCGCAATTATGTTGCCACATGCTCTGGTTAACTGTTACCAAAAAGGCATTCAGGTGATAGATGATTCCGTTTCTTTTCATAATTCCCCTTGTTTTTCCGCTTGTTGCAGAACCCGAGCTTTGGGGAATGTCACAATAGCCTACAGAACCTGTGCTACAAAAGTTACTACAAACCGATGTCCGCCCATCCGCTCAAATACTGCTATGCTAGAATTCAAAATGTCAGATGTGTTGTTCGCGAACATACATTTCGTGACTATTTACAATCCTTTTTACTTATTTTTAATTCGCGTAAAAATTGAAAGAAAACGATGCAGCCTTCGGCCCAGGAGTTGTCTATGGTTTTGTTAGCTATCCAGGAACTTGGAGAAAATATTCAAAAATTATGAAAGAAGTTTCTACTCGAGTGAAAAATTCAAATACTTGTTATCTGGCCTACCCTCAAAATGCGTGTACCGACTGATTTCTCATGATCTGTGCGAAACCCTACAATGCAGCTGACATCATGCGACAGGTAGAGACTCCGAGGAAATGCCGCCCTTACCAACTATTTGATATTTATTTCTTGAGTTATGAAAGGGCAACTTTGATACTCGTGGTATGTAATGAACTGTTGTTGTACTGTATGTACGCTGTGCCGTTCCTACAGTACTCGTGAATGCCCTTTTTGTTAAATTGTCTAATTTATTGCAAATTACACGATAATTACTTTATTCTTTATGAGTGTGCGTCCTAGCTTTTAGAAAACAATTTTGTGTGGTATTGTTCAGCAGCATTTTTGATCCTGTAGCTCGTTATTTTTTTCAGCGAGACATGGAAAAATTATTATGATATTGCAAATGAATGAAATGAATGCGCTGTTCTATTTAGGTTTTCTTTTTCTCCTTTGAGAAAGATGATTGTTTAATGTTAGGGTACATTGTTCTTGTATTTTCTTTTGAAAAAAAAAACATTGTATTCACCTTCACCCGTTCTCGCAAATTTATTAAGACTGTCTGGGCCAATTTGCTCCCGTTGTGAAAGAATGAACGCGATTTTCTCGGATTTGCGTTAAGGCGTAAGGCAGCTAGCGGCGAAACAATGCAATTCCAGCGCGCTAGTTGGCCTCTCTAGGTCACTCCGTGCCAACTGAGTATTTACTCAGCGGCTCTCCCGAGAACCACTTTCTCGTTCAGTGTTCATGGTTTTCTGATACGCTTTCTTTCCACCTCTAACACCCACGCGGGGACCTTCTTAAGAAGCAGGGCGCGTTGGTTCGCTTTGGTCGCATTGTTTGGCACCACGCCACGTGACCGTCGTGCGAAAACATTAGCACATCCACTTCGACAACGCAATGTCGCGACGAATCAAGCGCACGATCGTCGCAAGAGTCAACACGCTATTTGCTCGCTTCCAGGGCTTCACGGATTGTGACCAGAAAGTATTAGTCTCGAACCGTCTTACTCCCTGCGTTTGCTTTGTGGACAGCATTAAAGTTGCGATGTGACGGAGAGTTCCTAGAGAAGTCTTAATGTTTGAGTCCTGACAGTATCGGATTTTCGAGACTAGATAGGTCGAATTCAGCCGCTGCCTGGTGGGGAATTGTAGCGGCCGGCTGTTTTAAACGAAAGTTTTCAATACCAACTGAGTGATCAGTTCTTTGACCCCCTTACCCACTCACCTCACACTATACTACCACTCAGCTTGTCCCTGCACTCTCGCGCTGGGGAAGGGGGAGATTCCTGAGGCGGGGAACCCCTTGCAAGCCGACTTGCAAGTCGACGCCTCGTCTCATCTTCCAGCGAGGAACACTATCTATAGTAAAATGCACCACACTTATCTAACCAATGACCGTAGTAGTTGTCTCGACCATTCTTCATGCACGTTCAATGAGGATAGAAGCTTTGTGAAGATGACGTGAGGTGAGAGTGAAACGCGAGTGTGAATCACACGTATTCCCCTTTCTTGTTTTTCTTGGCGTTCCTACGGTCGCGGCATTACCTTAGTCACCGGATGGGCATGCAGGGTACCCCTAGCGCGTGGCATCCAGCCAGAACCGGCACATTGAGAGGACTTTAGATGCATTGACTCGAACTGACGTTCCTATTTGAGGCGTTCGTTTGGAAATTCTGGTGCATGGTATTTTGGACAAAATCGAGGTTATTTGCTTTTATGAAGGAGGGGGCAATAACTCTTTACGATATTATAAGTGGATTCAAGAACGATAATCAATTTAAAAAAACAAATAATTCGCTTGTGCGTTATAGAACGAGCATATCATTTCCTGTAAACTAGGGATTTCCTATTTAAAATACAAACTCCAACCCTAGGCGGCTTGAAAAAAAATATCGTCCAGCAAAGGTCATAATCGAAGAGGTCTTTCCTGACGTGAAGATAGCGGACCGAATAGGCACCTTGTTGGATGACCTTAGGCCACTCAGTTTCTCTGCGGAAACAAAGGTCGTGCGTGGGCTACTACTGGCGGCGGCGACGCGAGATTGCTTCCTTCAGTTCCAATCTTGGTGAAATTCAGCGGAACACGACGCGTCGAGATTCACGTAGGTGCCAGGAAGCACGCGACTGCAACAACCTGGCTATACCCACCGTGCGATCAGTGTCATCAAGCGATCAGTGTCATTAGCCGCTTGCGCCATCCCACTACCGAATGCATCTTATATGTTATGAGGTGAGTAAAGAGGCCTTCGGAGAGTGGGACGGTGTTTCAACAGTGCAAGAGGCATTGGAACGTGTCGAGACTGCATTACGTTTCTTAGGCACAGAGAACAATGGAGAATCGAGTATGGAGATTCCACGAACTCTGGAGAAGGATATAGAAAAATGACTAAAAGTACGAGGCAAACCATTGAAAATTATTGATTTTAAAGGACAAATAAGGATATTGAAATGTTCTATTTGTGTAGTTAACGTATTTAGCTGTATCCCCATATTAACAAAGTCTGTTGTTATGGAGATATTCTATTTAATTTTGACATCCTCAGATATACTGAACCAGAAAATGTAAGTCCCCAGAAGTTCACTTTATCTGGAGTCGACTGTAATTCTTTGTCTCATCGACTGCCCCCGTTTTATGTCTATATTATATAACGTGCACAATCAAAGCACAAGAATTTCACTCATGTAAAACAAATGAACACTTAAATGATTTCTGTTTTTTCGTAAGTCACAGTTTGCTCTTCTTAGTAGCAGAGTTTCTAATCTTAGTTGTTGTGCCTTGTTTACTAAATGTAGAGCCTTTTTTAAACAAGCCGAAACTTTTTTTTAATAATATTTTCTTAGTAGAGTTGTAAAAGCGTAGTTTCTTAACTTTCCTAAACATCCAATGATCGACGTATAAAGTAGGAAATAATTTGTAATTTTGATTTGTCGGTATATATTACAAAACAATTAACGATCAAGTCCATTAAATTTCTTTTTATAAGCATTGGGACTTTGATCTTGATTATACTGATCAGTTTCTGTTCATATTCGACCGTTGACCCTCAATGCCCCCCTTGATCATTATAGATTGCTTTCGCAATTTCATCTCTCTCCAGAGGGGTAAACAGTGACCCCATTGGGAATCCCTAGTGTATTACAGTGCATTTCCCTGCGAAACGTGCTGTGAAATGTCACACCACTATTTGGACCACCATGCCTCATTTGACGAGAGAGGTAAGCGTAAAGTTTTGTGACGAAGATAGTCTTTGGATCTTCGCAACGTCCGTTATAATTAGTACTTACTGCGTCATGTGCAGACAGCAACAATCGGTACAGCCAACGGCGAACAGTGTGAATGCGTAACACGGAATGTTACACGGCCGCTCCTTGTGTACTTACCTGGAATAAAGAAAAATACTGGTTCATGTTACAGTTTACATCTGAGTTTACTCTTATATTAAAGAAGATATCAATCTTAATGATCACTAAATTACAAAGGAATGGGATAGTGCGTCGCCGTAGAAGGAGACCTTGCCATTGCATATCCGTGTTTTGTTTACAGAATTAGTACCAAACACTCAGGATCGGAATTTATACTGAGGTTTGTCATTGAAGTTGTCACGTGCAATGTTACTGTGAACGTGATGTTATATCCGGCAGCGAATAACAAAAGAGGTGATGTAATGATCCGCATTGATTCAACATCTGTGACGTAATGGTTCTCCAACATTCGAACCACATGTTTGGACATCACTGCGTGAGTGGGCGGTGTGGGTGAATCACGCCGGAAGTACGCGCATCGCGTTGAAAATTCTGAAATCAAGCAAACTGAATATACTAAGATGTAAATTCGTATCAAGCATAGAATTAATGTTTCTTCAATGTCTTGCAACGTACGTAATAAAATGCATATCACGTGATTGTGTGAGTGTGTTAAAGTTTAATTTGAGTGTTTATTAGCCCGACACAACTTATTACGCAATATTGCATAATATTTTGAGCTGAAATTATAAAATAGATTTTAATAGCATTTCATCAATATTTCAAACTGAATTTGGTGTACCAATAGTACAAAACATTGTAGATCTCATGTGGGCTTGCTTTAATTAGTTTCGAAAGTTTGTGTTTTTAAAGTAAACAAGCCGTGAAGTCTGGCGTTATATTGTCAACAGTGCACTAACTTCGCAGAGAAAGTTTGTGCATTCCCAATGTGAAGTTTGCCCCAGTTTTGCTATGGCAAAAACTGGATGTTCTCTTAGGCTAGTTCTTAAAAAGTCTCTCCTCTTGGCGAAGACATACCGCACTCGCAAATTAGCAAATGAACGTTGGAGTTTTCTGAGTTAATGAGCACTACGGTGGTGGAACGAGAGATAGTGGAAGCGTTCGAAAATCAACCTGTACTCATTTTGTTCGCAACCATCTTGCATGGACTATCCGGGAAATGTAAAACCGCCCCGCTGACTTTTTGAGGGGTGGTCTTTCTGTGCAGACCACGCGATACTGTGGAGACCAGACCGTATTATGTTGGTTCACTGGTGTAGGCGATTATTTTGACACTCATTCATGACAAACTTTATTGGGTGTGTTGTCAGTGAGTAACAGTAGGAATGATTCACATTCATTTCTACACGTTAATCACTAACAACACGTTCTCTAATTGTTTTCGGGGCTGTTATATTCCCCTTATTCTCGACTTTCCGCAAGCCGGAGAACGCAAGCCGCATGCAAACAATTGATATTGTTGTAGCTCAAGAAAAATAACTATTTTAAGTTGTATATTGTATGAAATATTCTGAGGCAGAGACGGCTAACGCGCTGGTTCCTACGCTACGTGTCTTAATCATCACTGAAATCCGATTTAAATGTAGCGCGAATTGACCTTTGATCAGGTATGTCGTGGGTATCCAATTGGGAACAGATCACTTTCAAAAGTGTAAAGTTGTAACGAACTCCCGATTAGATAATCGTGTCCCAGCTGATCGATGTCAATATATGGTGTTTTTGTTTTTTATATTTTTAAATTTTATTTTATTTTTTGCTGAAGGTTAGTGTACTTGTGTTGCAGTTCGCACGCATTTCGCGTTTCGGATGTGGGTTCGTGTCGGATCTTAGACAATAGCCGAATCGGCTTTTGTGATGCACTATGCCTTCAGAATATCAGAGGGGAGTGCTTATCTTATTTGCCCTACAGTGAGAACGTACTGTGGCGCGCGTCCAGCATTAAAATCCCCACGCCGGACCCCGTGGCCGCTCCGCTCAGTGGCCGCGAGCCGTGGAGGGAGCGGGAGGGGAGGCGTTACCGTTTACGCGCGTTGCCGCATCGCGCGCAGCCTCTTTAATTCGCCCGCCCGCGCTAACAGTATCCGCCGTGGCCCGTTGGTCCTTGGTGTGCACGCCGCGCCGCTGGCCCATATTCGCCCCGTGGAGCAGCAGCGGCCGGGGGAGAAGCTGCAGATGCTTTTCGTCCCGTCGGAACATTTACGAAACGAGAACAGATCGCGGATGCGAGTACGTATCACTGGTGTGACCCGTGCACACATTCCGTAATTTGGGTATCATATTAAAAGTGAAAGTAACTTTATTTCGAAACAAATTTGTCTCGGAAAACCCATGCTACGAAA
>BOPP01000006.1:1839790-1869382 GCA_017312745.1 Gryllus bimaculatus | reverse complement strand
TTAAAAAAGGACGCGAATTGAATGGACGAAAGTCTTATGTTTATGGAATTACTGACATAGCAATGCAATTGGAAGAATTAAAACTTTTTCCTGAGATTTATATACAAGTTGTTTTGATATATTATAAAGGTGTGTAAACACACACACACACACACACACAAACACACACACACACACAACTTCATGTACCTGGTGTAGTAGCGAGAGTTAGTCTGCCAGAAATAATCAGCATCCTATTTCATCGATTTCTTCTGCAATTTTGTGCCATAATTTACGATTATTAAGTAGGAGGGCTCGTTTATTATCTTACGAAACGTCGATGATGAATCGCTCAGCTAAAATATTTCATTTATTGTCATGCGTCTGTGTTTGCCGGAACACCCCATACGTGCGTGTAGTACTTACTCTTGTACAGCACGAAATATTTTGTAAGAAGAGTGAAATATATTAGTTTCTTACGGCAAGGAAATATAAAGTGAAACAAGTTATGTGCTTTTAGTCTTAAAATATCATTAATGTATACATTTTCATTAAATATATAGATTCTAATAAATGTTTGATGTATCGACAGTTGTTCTATAAAATAATGATATATATACACACACCATTGAATTCGGGCGAGTATTACAAATCCCTACAACCACCTCAGGGCAGCCAGCATTCAGGAAGTTGTGAGAAAATAGTTGGAGGGCGGTGTCGGTATCTCTGTATAAGTAACAATATGATATTGAATAGTATGACGAAACTTTCAGTTAATTCGATGATTAGTTTGAAGAGTTGATGCGATCTGAGAATTGACTCTTCAAACTACTAGCCACTCACTCACTTTGTAGAATAACATAACATTTTAAAAATATTTTGTTATTCTATTCCACAAACAAGCATACGAATAAAACATTCAAATAATATATTGAGAATAACGTAGGTAATAATGTAATATCCGCTTTAGAAGATCCGCTCCCTAGTTCAAGTTCTTCCGGCCGACGTACGCGAAGCCTCCTTTCCAGTCGGCGGCATTCGGAACAAGAAGTGGGCCTCGTAAGCGTACTCGCTGACGCAGCAATTCGTGGCCTTGTATGTAGCTCAGTTCTACATGTCCGTTACCTGACAGTCCTACATGTTTTAGGATAAATAAATACCTGTCGATATTCGTAAGTTGAAATGTATCACCAAAAGTAATGAGGCTCTATGTATTTGATTTTACTGTTTTTGAACGATAGTCTCAATACATTTTCATGATCCAATATTTTATCGAAAGAAATAGAATATTCACGTGATCATATGTACAATATACGTTTAATAAGGCGGTTATTAAGTGTTTAGGATGCGCATTTGTAAAAGTCGACGTGGCGACATTCGAACGTATTTGCTAATGAACTAATAAATTAAATTCGTTCTGCAAAGTGAAATTAAAATTTCACTAAATCGTCGAGAATATTTACATTAGAACTGAATACTTGTTCGACCACGACCCACAGAATTCTTCTCTGCCCACTACTTGGCTAAACTGCTTTCGTCGTCCTCTGCAGAAATGTATGCCAGTATAATTTGGCCGTTGTCCATGCATATTTACACTGTTATGCAAAACTTACGATGTTTGTGACTGATGACAACCTTCTTTAACCAACCTCATCGTAAACTTTATGGAATACTTTTCTAAGGGAAACAAAATTGTAATAAAATGTTGTCATGAAACGTATGTGCTCTTATATATGCATTGTTTTAATGGCATTGGTTGAATATCACATGACACCATGTTTATAGAAGGGCTCGTTTGTTGGAGTTGGTGAAAAGGACACTGCCATGTGCATGAGAAATATAGACCCACACAAAAGGTGGGGGTGATTACCTTTAACTGATAGGGCGGGACCAACAATTTGTTTCTCGTGCATGAAACTTCGCACGAGTTGAAAGTTGCTGATGTTGGACTATTTGGACTATTATCTAGAATATGTTGGACTATCCTTATAAATTGAAATTTTGTTCTGTACGGATTTCGCCTAATAATTACACTTCAACCCACGTCAGGGATTAGATGACGCGACGTTGACAAAAGTAGTCCGTTTTCCTCACTTTTAATGGAAACCCTCCCCTTGTTCATCGTCCCTATTACACACATATGGGGTGTTTTCCCCAAGTCCATAGGTAAATTCGGGGTTGTAACATCGTTGCAGCGGTCCCGAAACGCCAATATTTGTGAACAGCAAATAGGCGCATAGCGTGACCGTGCGTTGCAATGACTCTCTAACTGAATGTTACACTACGAGGTTCGACACCCGACGGTGGATTGTCGACTCGTTCATATTGACCACTGCTGGTTAGAATTCTACGATGCCAACTGTTATGATCGTTTCTGTTGGTTTTCTCGGATCTTTTCCTTGTTGATACCGAAGAAATGCCTTTAACAACGGGACACAGATTGCGCCTGATCCTTCATTTCACATTCTTAGGGCGATGGCCAACTCCATTTCCGTTCTTCCCGAACCCGATGATGTAGAAAGACCGAAATAACTGCAGGATTATAGGTCAGAGTTATATCAGCGCTGTAGCTTAATGGGAGAGAGGATGTGGACAAAAAATGGACGCATATTTTGTTTCCTTGTTTCCCCGCTGCTGAGTTGCTCTGATATAAAATCCCTGCTGAGGAATTGTAAACTCTCTTCGCGATGTGTAGTTTGTGTATCTCCCGGGTTTCTCGGTCCTGGAGTCCCACAGTTGGGTCTTAGCTGCGTTCTGCCCGCACCCTGCACCCAGGGGAAATTGAGGAGGGTTTGTCCAGCGCAGGTGAGTAGCAAAAGACTTCGCACCAGCTTGGACAGCTGGTAAGCCTTAAGCTGGCGAAGCGGCTCCACCTACGGTAATTGGTAGGCGACCTTAAGAGCATTGCGTTCTTCCGATTACAGATGCCAGGGCGTCGTGATGATCCGACACTTCAGCACGGAAGGGGGTGAGGTTATATTCCCACTTTGGGGCCGGGAAACTTCTGGAATTTACAAAGCAGGCGTATGCGTGTACTGTTACCTTGAATACCACGTTGATTTGAATAATTACTTTCACACATCTTGAACCTTCTCCCTTCTGTGAAATTTTTTTGCGCTGTGAACTCGTGAGTAAATTATAGACTGGCACCGGCTGAGTTATCTCAGAGCCAGCATTGCCGCTGTATCTGCAGACTCTGACCGGGACGGCCTACGATTCGAGTCCCTGGGGTGGCGAATATTCGCTACTAGTTGGATCGAATTCAGGCGATATCTGGAGAATTCTAGCGGCTGTCTGCTCTGATCACTAGTTTTCCGTAGTTTCTCTGATCAATATCAGGCGATCATACCAGGCCGGAGCAGTACCCTAACAAACGGGCCACGGAACGCGCGCTATCTTTCCTTCCTCATCTATTCTATCCTCACCCCTTACTTACATGCTCAGCAGTACCTCACTGTCGGGAGACCAGTTGGGAGTTTAGAGCTTGTCCCGGCTAGAGCGGTGTTCGACTGGTGGAGATGCCTGGACGGCAAAATCTCCGCAAGCCGACGTGAAGGTCGGCACTTAATCATGCCATCCAGTGATGAAAGAACACTACCACATCGCGTTATCAAAACGTGCACCACGTCTTTAATAGGATTAGTGGCCACAGCAGTTAAGGTGCCCGGAAACACGAATTAATCAATACTTTGTTATATATTTGGACGACTTGTACTCTTGGACTGGCGACCAAGAAAGCTTCGCTGCATTGCATTCGAAATTACAAATATTTGAGACCTACGTGTGCCGCAGTCATAATAAAAAACAAAAATACCGGATTAAATTTGGGCAGCTTAACATCCGCGAGGTTGTTTAAAAGTCCCCTGAGGAGGAGGCCGGTAGGGGTTGCCGCGAGGACTGAGGCGCAAACGCGCGTCTTCCGCTGGTTTGGGGGGTGATCCTCGCTCCGGCCCACGCAGCGCACGCGCGGTGAGCCCTTTCACCTCAAGGCTGCGAGGCGCTCGGCGCGCAATGTTTATTTTGGCCGCTGTGCAAAACTTGAGTGGACGTTTTCTGCTTGAAAGTAGTGCCTCCGTCGTTCGTGTCCAGCGTGCATTGTGGCGACATGCACTGAAAATTTGAGAATTGGTCGCTTCAGGAAGGGAAATTGGGAGAAGAAAATGACGAGAAGTTTTTGAATCATTTTAAAAGCAATACTGTTTTTAATTAAACAAATTAGCACTACGAAATTTGCATTATATTTTCTGTATCGTACTGAATGCTGTAAAAGCATCGATTAACTCTTTCCAGATTAAATTCTTATAATGTGAGGAACGGAAGTAAAGGTATAGAATATTATTACGTTAATTGACGCCGAATATGAAAGAGCTGGTACCTTGATTGAAATAAACTCATAATTCTGATAAAAATGCTACAATGTTGGAATTAAAACTGAAAAACATTTTTTGTTGGATTTTTTTCACTTGTATATTTCTGGAATTGGCGACCATTGCGTATGTTGCGTAGTGCTGGAAATACGAAAAAAGCCAAATTCGTAAAGTGTTAGCTTATAATCATACCTACCCGCATGTCATCGGAGGATTCTTCCACCCTAAACCACAATATTGTTCTCGATATTGACATGTAAGAATTTAGTAGAGCTTTTCTAACGCATTTCTCCATAATTCGCATTTTGTTTTAAGCAATGTATTTGACTCCGAAGAATAATCTCGCGCAAACAAAGTATATTATCATGCTATTCTATCATTTCAACATCGGATCCTTGTGTGTACATCCGACGTGTGTTCCTTGCCAGAAAAGCCGATCTAAACTGACGGGAAAACTATACTTGAGACGGGTCACAGATAGCGCCCCGATCGGAGGCAGAAAGTAATGTAGCTGGTTTCGGCTTAAAAGAAACTGATATGCTGCGTGCGCGTGGGAGGGGAGCGCGGCCCGGGTCTCCGACCGGCCGCGGGTGTGGAAAGGTTCTACTTGGAAACGGAAGTGAAACCAGGCGGATGCGCCGCGCCGCAGGAACAAAGCAACTCATGAGCAGCGCGGCGCGGCTCAAATCGGACGCGGCCGCGGGCGCCAACGCCGCCGGCCGGTTTGTCAATTTTACGACGCGATTCCCTCGGGCTTGCGTAACGCACACCTGCTCGGCGAGGAATGTTGCTGGAACCTGTGCACCTATTGTTGGGGCAGGAAATAATTATGATGATGATAATAATAATAATAATAATAATAATAATAATAATAATAATAATAGTGAACCCTTGCCATTATATTGCACAAAAGTAAGGATTATAGAGAAGTTGCAACAGAAATGTACAGTATATGCAAATCGAAGCTCCTCAATATATGATTTCATGTCGTTCGCTACTACTCCAGGACTAATGAATTATCACAAATTGTGCAAAAAAACAATTGCTCTTCATTCTTAATAACAAAGTTAAAAATGTTTCTGAAAATGTAACAATGTTTTACATTTACCAGATTCTACACGTGTAAGATGTAGTGGAGTAGCAGTAAATGCTATTATCGACGTACATTGAAAAACGTGAAACATCACAGGCGTACAGCCTAATCTGTTGTTGTTTTGTGTGAAAAGGGGACACATTTATTAAAAGATTTCTCGAAAATGCATTTATTATAAACATTCACTAATTTATCCATTTTAAAAACACTCAACTCTTACAACTTGAAAAGCTCGCTGTCTTGGGATCTTTAACCGTAACCTACACTACAGTAGTTGTGGGATATTACTTTTTATCTTTTAATATTAGCTGCGCTGAAGGATCAATGTTGATCCAATGGAAATTGATGATCTCTTGACCCATGTGCTCCAACTGTTTACTACTCAGAAAATCGACAACACTGTTGTCACAACAACTCAACATGCGAATAGATTGAGGAACTAGTGGTGATAAAACAGCACGTATTCTCTCGTCCGTATTTTCACGCAAAATTACGCGGAAAATACTCAAATTTTCGAAATATTATAAGATCTGATTTCAAAATCAATATTTTAAGAACATATTTCTTTAAGGGGAAAAATTTGCTCTTTAATATATCAGTTGTAGGAAGACTCCGAACAAAAATTGATCTTTTGCAATTTTCGAAAAATCAGTGTTTTCAACGAACATGAAACCTGCAACATTCTCTTAAACGTCCTTCACAGTATCCAACAACAAAATTTATTAACAAACGATCACTTTTTTTAATTTTCAAGGAACTGAATGTAAAATACCATTCACAATTACAATATCGGTTTTAAATTCAAGGGGCCGTGTTATCAGCAATATAGTGTGGAATATCAGTTTTGGAGAAAATCGGCTGAGCGGTTTAGCTGCTAGCGTTGTTGACTGATGGACGTTTTGCAGCCATTAGATTTTCTGTTCCAAGTACCCACAAAACATAGATTCTGCTTCACCACGTGATAGAGGATTTCCCTCCTAAATTTAGCAACTGCATTTATTCACTTTTTCGATACTAGGGCCCTGTAACAAGTTTTTCGGCCGACAATTCGCAGGCTTTTATTGCGCAGCATTACGTACTCTTTACTCCTAAGCGAGAAAGTAAAAACGAAGGAAGAAAGATAGACGACGAACTAATAATATTTGGACTACGCGATAATAAACGAAAGACTGCCAAAAACGGAAAAGAATTTAAAGAAAAAACATCTGAAAGATTTGGAAATTTCCTTTTAGATTGAAATACAAGATTCAACATTTCGAATAATTTTGTGGATTCAAACATTCTATTTATAGAATCTGGAATTGTCCGAATTCGTAAAATTCGCGTCTACACACGTCTACACACCGCGAGCGGGCGGCGTTGAGGCGCAAGCCACGTGCATGGGAGAATGGCGCTGCCTCATCGCCTCTGAGGCTCCACGAGTACAGGCGCCTCCCGATTCTCACACCTCCCGCGCCGCGTGACGCATCCTTCGGTTCCGCAACGCCTGCGTCACTTCCGGATGCTTGCGCCGCCGCCTCCTGCGAAACTGGAAATGCCACCCCGCCCCGCTCCACCCCGCCCTCCCCCGTAGAGCCTTGCCGAACACCTACTTCTTGTGGGCATCCATACGGTGTCGCAGACTCGCGGCCAGCTCGTAAGCCTTCCACGCTGTGGGCCGCGTTCGATTCCCGGCCACTCCATGTGAATTTGCGGTGGGCAATGTGAACTCTCGGCAGATATTCGCGGGGTTCTCCCTTTCCCCTGTCCCTCATTCCACCATTTCTCCATCATTATCATACGTAATACCGCGAGTGCTTTGGAAATTGTCGATAAATTCCCGACTCGCGAAGCGAGGAGGGGATTCATCTGAGATTTCCAAAGCACGAGTAGTATTTAATAAAATTATTCTACGAGTGGAATTTCGTTCCACTGAGTTAAAAAATGTGCCAAATATGTAAAAAAACTGAATGCTATGTTAAAATCATACGTTATATGTTGTACTTACGCTGTTTATTGGACGTCGACGTAGCGATTGATGTATAACGCCTCCTAAGATAGAAGAGTCAATTTGATTGGCCAGTAGGTAGAGGCGGTACGAAAAATCGAATAAGAATTTTCTTCATGCTCGTTATAATTTCTGAGAAGTATGTCCCTGGCAGGAGCAATTTAATAATTTTTTTTCTGTAAGGGATATCACACACTCTGGGCGAGGGACGTTTGCCGGCATTTTCTCACACATTCGCCCCTTGCATACGCTGAACGTAATGTACCATTTGCAAAAAAAGGTCTTTAAGAGGGCTGCTTTCTTCTTGGCCATTCGGCAACTGACGCAGCAGTCTTTAGATGTACCTGGCAGACGACCTTGCTCTCCAATGAGGAAAGTTGAGGTAGATGAGGAAAATGGGAAGTGTGTAGTGCGACTTCTTCGAATTAGTGATATTCTTCTTAAGGCAATTCAGCACTTGGGCCGCCTCGACGCCTAGTTTTATCAATCCATATTTTTCCCATAAAAGAGTCCTCCAAACCCCATATTCTTTTGATGCCATACACATCCCGTACAGTAGAAACTTATTTGACTCTATGGGACCCCATCGGTTTCGTAAAGGGAAATATTATACATTGTGTTGTGCCTGAAAGTCGTTTCATTCGATTTTGTCTAATTCTTAATAATGTCCTTAGATCTATTATGGTATATTTCATTCTGTTCACGGTTATGTCATCTTCAAACATATTGTGCTAAAGTTCATGGATGATTTCCTCCGGATTCTTCCGTATGCGGTACTGGATATATTCCTTTATTACTCCAACCTTTTATAACACATCCTGATAACTTATCCTCCCTGATGAGAGACTCAAATATAGAGTTTCTAAATAAGCAAAATTCTTGAAACTAGTAAATAAACTAAAAGAATCGTCAAGAAAGCATTGATCTTATAGGTATCTTCTTGCTCGCTCAGATGCGTCCACAACATGCGTTCAAACTCTTTGGAGACAACAGCCTGCTCAAATCATTCGGAAAGTTCCGAAGGACTGCTGATTGAATCTCGATTAGCCGAGGTGCTTGTCGAATATTCTTTCTTTGATGTGCTACAAAAACCGGCCGTGCTCCTGGTTGGACGAGCTCCGAAAGATTGGTACCCGGCAGAGAGCAACCAACTCGCTCCCATTAGTCCAGATTCAGCTGGCAGTCACTTTGTACTCTGTATGCAGCGTTGGACGCTGCCTTCACATGAATCATTCATTTTGTTGTTTTTTTTCTTCTGCTTTCTTTCTCTCGTTTTTTTTTGTCTGCGTGCGTTCGTTCGTTCGTTCGTTCGTACTTTTTGTCTCCTATTTCTTTCTTTAGTGTGATTTAATTTGTTTTCTGTTCTTCATATTAGTTTCGTTTCGCCCGTGACCTAATTGAGTGGCCGCCGAAGGCGAGAGTGGCGAGGCGCGTCGTTAGCGAGCAACAGGAAAGCGAACGTACTAGGGGGCGGCAATTAGCGGCGGCCTCTTGAAGAGGACGCGGCCGCGCGACGAGAGCGCCTGCGCCGGCGCGCTTCCTCCTTCCGGAGCCGAGTCGACTCGAGCCGAGTCGACTCGAGCCGAGCCGAGTCGACTCGAGTCGAGCCGAGTCGACTCGAGCCGAGTCGAGTCGAGCCGAGCCGAGCCGACCTTCTTTGTTGGCCAAGGTCGGGATTTGGCATAGTAGTCTCTGGGTCGTAACATTTGGCTGGAGGGGGCGGGGAATCAAAAGAAATCATTTAAGTGCTGCTACCTCCGCGGAATTTTCGTACAAATTGCTATTAAAAAATATTAAGATTTAAGAAGAATAATTAAGAAATTTAAGAAGATAAAACTATTCGTGAATTCAGTCTCAAAATCTTGCAAACTCAGAAATCTTGTCATATTTATATTTTCGAAACAATATTGAATTATTTTAACCTACATATATATGTATATTACATTTTACCCAATTTGTACAGGTGATTGAATCAAAGGCAGTCCTGCGACGGTCACTAATAACAATAAATCTTGCTGCCAACTCGACTACGGAAAAATACTCCGCAAATTTTGACGCGTTTTGCAATGAATATCATTTAATCGTTTCCGTGTAATGCTCTTCTTTGCTCAGTCTTTGAGAGAGCTAAAGTGTCGCGTAACAGCGCGGTGTGCCCGAAGGTGGAGCATAGCCGGGCGGCGACCAGTTGGGCGGGCTGACTGTCCTCCGTGGGCAGCCGTCGCTTTCGTTGGCGTTGGATAACGCGGCGTAACGGCGGCGAAAGGGAAAGCCCGCGTCCCCCCGGCCGCGCAAGGCCAGCCACGGACTCCGCCCCCGGCGGATACCTTACCTTCACAACTCAGCAGCAATGTTAATACGTACATAAGAGTGATTATTTCGTGTTCAATGACGCGTCAACTGCTATGGTCACTAGTGCCGCCAGTGTAGGCTTAATACTTAGTTGCCGATAACAAAATCTTTCTGATTATTGGTTTTTCGCTCTTTGCTCGTTGATTCATTGTTTTCTTTGCTCCCCCTTCAGAAACATTCATTTGCGAACAGGGCCGGATTAATGTAGTACAGGTCCTCAAGCATGAGTTCACTATTCATTAGCGACTGTTCCCTACTTTTGGTAGCGTGTACCCTAATATTGATACATTGATCATATGATTTCAGAATGAATGAAAAAACTGCAATCATCGCAAATTTTAAGAAATAATTAAAATATTATAAACTAATATAAAACATTTACCATTATTTCCTACTTCTATAACCTTGCGACTATAACACGCTTTGACAAACGGAGCCCCAGGCACGCGTTTGTCCTAACTGTATTAGTCCACCCCTGTCTGCTGAGTTTTAAGACTTGCAGCCTGTCTGTAGGTTGTAAGAGCGAATGAACAATAATGCCTTCACCCGTTAGTCAGGTTACCGAAAGATGTGGCCATGAAGGTTAATAGTTAGTGAAGATCCACGTTCTGTGCGGTGGAATCATGGAATCCGGTCGTCCTTCAGCGACAGCAATCAAGGGGTCAGGGTGAAGAGACCCCATGCGTGAACGCTGACCGTTACGTTTTTCAGGCTATTCAAGCTAGTCTCCAAAGAAGGAAAAAAACAACAAGGCAATAACATTAAAGTTCGTAATTGATTGCCTGGCTGTCTGTGTTTTTCCCGAAATTGTCACGATAACACGATACTTTAACAGATCTAAATTGATTACGGCGGCAATCATTCTGCATTTCTGCACTAAGAGAATTGCTTATCGTCTTGAGAGTGGCGTAGTGTACAAAGGCTTACTACTGTACATCTTACTTATGGATTCTACATAAAACTATTTAATCTTGTATAAGATTCTGACAAATGTCACTTTACATGTATGCCATACTAAAAAAATACGCGTTGCATTATTCAAAGCGTCGGCTAGGGCAGGTATCTTCAACCGTTTACACCTGCAGGAACTCTTCGAACTTTTTTTTGAAGGAACGTCGTGTTTAAGTAACAGATAAAACAGTTTGGATAAACTTTCTCAAAAAACTCAAATTAGCAAAATTATTTAGTAAATATGTAAAATAGTGATTGTCACAATAATAATAATAATAATAATAATAATAATAATAATAATAAAATAACACTGGTATCTTTTTGGCCAAAGTACCAAATTTACAACATTTTTTAAGTGTTTTTTTTTTCTTTACACATTATGAAATATGTTTCGCGTAATTTAGTTGGATACAAAATTTATATAAATTTGTCTGAAAAAGAAAACAAAATATTTATTTTTGTGTATTTTCGTTTCATTCTCACAATTTTTACTTCTCGCTACCGTTTACGCAGTGGAGAAAACGTTATGTAACGCTGTGGGAAAAAGCGGCGAATGGTCGGCAGAAAAGTTCTTATTGCCATCGAAGAAGTGTATAAATTCAGTTGCTAAATTTAAGGGGGAAATCCTCTAACACGTGGTTATCCATAATTCGTTGTGTGGGACCATGATGCCCAAAAATCGATTGAAGGCAAAAGTCTCCATCTGTGAACAACGCTAGCGACTAAACCGTTTAGCCGATTTTCGTCAAAATTAATATTCCTCAATAGATATGGCTGATGTGTTGGAGTGGTACCAAACTACCTTTTCCCCGGTGATTGGAGTGAATAAATTGTTTTATACTTACATTTAAACAGTGGCATCGAGTAGATCACCAGCTGGACGCAGTTCTCCAATCGGAAGCTTCGTTACGATCTACATTTTTGGTACTGAAGCTCGCGATTGGATAACCGCGACGAGCTAGTGACTTGTAGAAGTCACTCTAAATCAAAGTTGTAGTTCTCGCAGAGCCGTCTGAGTTGTTTCCGTGAAGCATGTGCTTCCGAACGCACACCCTCCTGCAAATTCGTCAGAGAGGAAATACGCCGTTGAGCGTATGAGGAGAGCGCGTTCCAAGTAGCTTTGGCGGCGAGGGGAGGCGGCACTAGTGCGACGTGACGTCTCCGCCCAGTTCGTGACACACCTCAGTCTCCCGAAGCCCATCCTCCCCCTTCCCCCCGTCGTGCGTCACACAGCGACCGCCCACGGCGCGCCTGACCGATGACGTGTGGCACTTTAAAATGCATGTCTTAGATTCAAGTATCCATGGATCTTATTCTAATTCTACGAGTCCTTTATAAAGGAAAATTAAATAATGGAGAAATAAAACGCGCTAACAATAATTGCGAATAACTTTGGGAAACGTCCTTCTATTTTTTGGAAGAATTTCAGATATTTCATACGTAATTACGAAGTGCAAAAATAGGTTAATGAATATTACATCATGGTAAGATGCTTACTTGCTGTAATATGTTAAATGTATTATAGTCTTGAATATTGAAATAAAATAAAATATAAGACTGCAAATCGAAGTGTGTCCGAAAAGCAATGATAGTACCAATTTATCAAATGTTTCGCAGATAGTATTCCTTTAAATTAATTTTTGAGGCTCAATTGTTGCTCCACAAGAAAAGCGATAGCATTTTTAACAAAATTCTATTTGGACCGGGAGAACGGTTTGGACAGGAATGTACGCGTTTCCTTTGCCCTCAAAAGACATCAGTGTATGTAGGGTGTTTTGTGAGGTCTTTATGACGTTTTTACTAGTAAAAAATAATATATTCTTAACCAAACTATAGAATTTTTTTTTGGAATGCCACTTTTCGTAAGCACCGACGACTTGGACAAATTTAGAAAAGAGCATGAAAATATATTGGAAATCTCTTCCTCCATTAAAATTCACTTCGCTGGAGGGTCGGTTGGATCCAAGACACACAATGCAGCAACCACCAATGGAGAAAAAATGCGAATCCACTTCCCCCTGGAGACGGTGTTTGAGATTCCCATCGCCCTGTGTTTACGCTCCTCGGCCGGCAAGGAACCGGAGTCGCGGGCCGAAGCCAGAAGCCCTGCGGCAGCGGCTGGGCGCTGGGCTGGGCGCGTTGCGTGGGAGGCGGGGTGGGCAGGGTGGGCTCACGCGCCGCCGAGTATGCGGAAGATGCGTCGGATGGGGCGGGGAGGGGGGCGGCCACCCGCTAACGGCCCACGTCGCGCACGCCACCGCTGCTGTTGCTTGTTTTGCTCGAGGAGCAGCCCGGGCCGAGCGGCCGGTCGATTGGCCCTGCGTGTCGCCCTACGGCAGTGGTTCCCAACCGGTCGTACACGAACCAGTGATGGTAGCGGAAGGATCTTGGGTGCTACGCGACAAGGTTTATTCGTAAAAAATACTTAATTGTGTGCGTTTTTTGCTCATCGGCAGCGAACAGAGGGTTCTAGTTAAAACGTTGACGCCTTTTTGGCACTAGCTATGTGGTTGATCGAGTTCATCCACTGCACGGAGGAGGAGTCTGGCTGACGGTTGGTTTTCTCTGATTTCACCTACTAGAACCAGACGAATGTAGCAGTACCGTCTTCAAAGGGACCACACGGACCGCGCGGTCAACACTCCCCTCTCTTTTGCGCGCGCGCACACACACACACGCACACACACACGCGCGCGCACACGCACACACACACGCACACGCACACACACGCACGCGCACACACACGCACGCGCACACACGCGCGCGCACACACGCGCGCGCACACACGCGCGCGCACACACACGCGCGCGCAGGCACACGTACACACACACATACACAATTCTCAACCACCCATGACAAATGACCAGTTTCGAGTTTAGAGTTTGTCTCGACTGGTTGAATTATGCTTACTCCTGTTTCTGCACGATTTTTGGACCAATGTGGAACACTCCTCCCCCTACGCCCACTACTCACATACGACGACGCCTCCCACTGCACCTATTGCGGTCCTCTCCTCAAGCGAAAAAAAAGGAATAAGCCAAGTCGGCCAACTGTATCTGACTTTTTTACTCCCTACGGCTCATGGGCCGACGTCTAATAAGCCCTTGTTACCGCTTCGCATAACAGTGCGTAGTTTGAAATATGTGTGCATGCGAAGGCTCTCGACGCCCTGAGGGAGTGTTTTTTCCCACGAATGCTAAGTGCCAAGAATGCGAAGTACGGTTCATGACTTTTTTATCTTGTAAATTATTTTCTTACCTGTTTTCTCCCTGACCTGTGAGCGGACGAGTTGTTCGTTATCTTAAGATTCGTAAATTAAATCTTTCCTCCATACTTAACTCTGAAAATATTGCGTCAGTTACCTAATCATTCCAATTACATTTTTATTCATCGGTATGGTGGTTCTTTTTCACTTGCCAACTTAAGTTTCCTCAACCAAACATTAAACAATATCATCTGATATATACAGTACTATCGGTAAATACTTCAGACGTCCGGTTTTTGGAGAGGGGGTATACTTGGATTCATCTTGCAGCATTGCACGGCTAGTTTGTGTTCGCACCATTGCTTATGAGCCTGAGAGAAAATATAAAATATTGTACTGATTTAGATGGGAATGTAAGTATTGAAATACGTACTGTGGTACATATTTAACGAGAATCACACTGTGTTCAAAAAGAGAACGGTTAATTTAAAGACGCTGCAACCGACGTCGGAAATTGGTAGGCGCCCTTGGGTGTAAATAAAACTAGCGCTAGGGGGGGGGTCGACTCCTCCGGGAGAAATAACCTTGTGTGCACCAGGATTTATTGAAATTACATAGTTTCTTTTCACCATTTCACCATCAAGCACAATATTTTGTTACAGATTTGCTGCCAAGATCATGACGTATCAATATAAAAATGTACATATATATTGAAATATACAAATATATTGAAGTATTAAAAGTTATTCAACTTTCTGTGTTCGCTTCGTTCAGCAACTTTAGTTTCCGTTTATAATATTCAAGGACACACTTTTTAGACTGCTTTACAATAAACTCGATAGGAGAAATATCATATAAATTAAGATCCGGCGCCGACCTACAGGACTCTTTGTGGGGGGTTTCTTTTCCAAATCCCCCCCCAGCGGGGCACCACCCCAGCCAGGTCAAAATGTAAGGTCCCTACAGGTACATGTATGCAGGTGGGTGGGTGCGCTGGCGTATGTGTGTGTAGGAGCGAAGAAGGGGTCACGTAAGAGAATGGAAAAATAGCGCGGTGGACAGTTTGTTAGGATACAGCCAGATGCATTCGTTTCTTGTTGATCGGTGGACCACTGAAAACCAATGATGAGAGCAGCCGGAAGCTGAAATTCTCCTCCACAGTCGGGACTCGAACCCTTGAGATTTCCCTGTCAACGATACTGCAGAGCCAGCGGTGTTAACGCTGAGCTATCGCAGATGGTAGAACTTCGCGCTGTAGCATGGTTATCGCGAGTAAGATAATCCCGTGTTTTTTATTGTTATTGATATTTGATGATTAGTGTAGAACTATTACAATGGGAGAGGATTCCTGTTTGGGTCCTCTCATCAGGTTCTAATTCGGTGATTTTTTTTTTAGGTAAGAATCATAGGAGTATGTGTCTTTAATTCGGGTCTGATGAGTGCCATGGACGGGATTTGATTTCGGCTGAAGTAAAAGATGTTGAATAGATAAAGATGTTGTACCATCGGTTCGCGGTTAAATTCCTTACGGAGTTGTTGGTTGGGTTTTAATATACTGATATTCGATGATTGGTTCCACATGTCATCGCCGAGATTTGAGCCTTGTTACCCGGAGGAGGATAGCCAACGCGGTCGCCCCGTAGCTCGTTGAGGTGCTGGCGACGGAACGGCTCGCCTCCGAGCCCACCTGCCGCGCGCGGCCGCGAGGGCGTTGGCGGGCGGAGGCGGCCGGGTCGCCTTGGAGCGCCAGAGCCCTCAGAGGTTCGCCTTGGCGCGGCGGGTATGGCGGGCGAGCCTCCCGTTAGAGGACTGCGCGCCGCACGGGCTCGCGGGCGACTGAGAAGCTGCAGTGTATAGCAACGTGCAGAAAAGCGCTTCACGCGGTTTTCAGTAGTGCAAACTGCCCTGTTGGTCGGCTGACGTGTGGTCTCGGGCTGCTAATTTATTGAAATAGTGGCTTGCTGCCATGCGTTTTACACACGCACACGTTTTAGAAATGCCCATGCTTTACCCTGCATTGAACCATTATTCGTAGATAACGCTGTGTTATTGTTTTAAACTGTTATCTTGTAATTGCTTCTGGATGATGCTCTTTCCGATCAAGGTTTTCGTCCTGTTTGTTGAGAAATCCAGGGAACGAAAGCAGAGACTGGCCTTTGTTCGCCTCTGGAATGTAAATGTCTGTTAAACTCGAGGGAAAAAGTGTATTGGTTGAACCAGCGATATAAATAGGCAAATAAATGCACACGTCCACTTTCGCCGATGTTCTTGCGCGCTTTTTGTGAGGCACGTGGAGAGCTTCCAGCTCGTCTCTCGGCCGAGAGCGTCCTCCGCTGCGAATTACTCGCGTCGCCGAGACTTCGTTGCGGTGGGCGCTAAGTGTATGAGGAGGAGCGGCGGCGGCGGCCGAGCCGGGAGCGTGTTTTTCATTTGGAGGGCGCGTTTCTTCACGGGCTGTTGGGAGCGGCCGCGCGCGCGCGGGCCGGCGGGGTTGGGTGCGGCCGCCGCCGCCGCATTGTTTCGCCAGCGCTGCCTCCGCCCCCGCCCCGCCGCGGCCCGGCCCGACGACGTCGCGACTCGGCGGCCTACGCCTGCGACAAAAACATGCCGCGCCGCGCAACCTGGCGGCCACGCAGCGCGGGCGGCTGGCGGTGCGCAGAAGGCGGCGGGGCCGCGCGAGGTTGCGGAATGTTCGGGCGTTCGCTAACGGGCGCGAAGCAAACACTGCTGGATTCGTTTGCTCGCGTCTTAGCGAGTGGGGCTGCACCAACTGTCGAAATTGTCGTTTTTTAAAATTGAAAAACGGCTTTTAACAAATGGTTTTTACACTCTTGGGACTTTGTGTGGATCCCAAAATAAATGGGCAGTTTTTGCGATCTATAATACTATTAGCCCAATTATTAATTTGAGATTTTTGTAATAATGTTTTACATGATTTGTATGGGCGACACTGTTAAAATACACTCAACGCGCTACCTTGATAATGATAGTGTGGTACTTAATAGAGACTCCCAAATTAAATGGAATCATTCTTCTAGAATCACCCAAATATTTGATACATTAATAAGACGTGCTCCTATAGTGTTCAGTGGCACCTACCACGGATGCTTCGCAGCTTATACTTGACCAGTTAAGAGAAATAAAAAAAAATCACATTAAAAAGCAATATTTTATGAAGAGATATGATGTTAATTTCATGAATAGAGTAGTCATCAAAATTACTAATCCTCAAAGTTTTGTAAATTCTAAGTTAGAAGTGTCTTCAATATTTTTGAACTTTTGACATAAATAAGTGTAGCATATTCCCAGCTCTTCCCCAAACTTCATCATGTAGTCATTGAAGTTATTTACGTCCTAAAATTTGTGTAACTCTAATTTTGAGCCATGAAAGTGTAACTTAAAATCACATTTGATGTTACAAGACTTGACCATATACTTTGTAAGTTAAATGACTATTGATTAAGCAAATGCCACCCCCAAAAAAGCACCCACCCCTGTTCGAATTACTTGTGGTCATTAGAATGTTGGATCGATTGTATTTCTCGGATCACTATATGTAAGCTTCGAACTATTCCGAAGTACATTTACTTAACTCCAAAAATATTCGACATCTCGGTTGATCGTAAATAAATGTGAAGGCGTGTGAGAGCTTGCCAGCAGTTCGCCCACTCCCTTAATGCGCTGTCGCGGCTAGGCAGTAGGCGACAAGGCTGCTGAGGTACGGCCGGGCGAAGGCACTCGTTGCGGTGTTGCCACGCAATATAAGAAGTTTACTAATGATACTGTTTTCTAAAATACTTTTTTTTTGTATCATGATTTCGTTGCATAATTAAATAATGAATCTGCGCAATTGGCTGTGATGACATACGTAGAGGGCGAGTCGGCAAATGAAGCTTCATAGAATAGACGATCCCAAGTTCTTGTTAGGTGGGGTGCTGGATTTTCGACACCGGCTCGAGAACTAGGTACCATTTTAAAGGCAACCACTTAAAAAGTAAATTCTGTATTCTTGAATTTAAACACAACGTAACAGCTGATTTACGTCAACTGACGCTGTCATGAAATCGGAAGGTTGAACGTGCCCAGTGACGTCACTGTAGTTACGTTTAAGCTTCCGATTGATTGATCTGTCAAATGAAGTTCTAAATATATCGAACGTTCTGACCGCACTAACTTTTGCATTCTTTTCTTGTAAAATTTGTATCTGTTTATACTGTCATACCTTTACTTTTGTAACAGAAACGAATTGTATAACATTTTTGGAATCTATTGCGAAGTTTCAGTATAATCAAATCAAAATGCTTTTCACAGAGCCACATCCAGGTTTTTGTAGCGAGGAGTAGGGGCGCTACAGGTGTAGTATCCAACCGTCTTGTTTTCTTACGAGTAAGAATTATCAGTCAGTTATCCTAAATTTCAAGTTTATTTTGATTTGTTGATTATATATTTACATATTTTATTTTCATTTTTTGATTACTTAGCTATTTACAATGAATTCAATTGAGATAAATAATGACATTCGATGCTATAGAAAATCATTAGAAACTATGTGAAATATGTCATCCGCTGTGTGGGAGGGGAGGGGTGCTAAGCACAATCTTGTACAGTTGGTGAACTGAAAATGGTGACTGGAGCTCAATGAGCTCCCCCTCCGTTTAGGTCTGAGGCTGCCTACCCTTCTAATATTAAATGTTTTTATACTAGCTTTATAGACGACATTTTTTGTTAAATGAAGTCGTTCTTAAATGACATTTTATGGCACACATTTCACATATTAACCGTTCATGGCACGACAAATTGCGTCTTCACGTATTCAGCCAATCGCAGAGAGCGAATTGTGAGGTAGACCGCTGTTTTTTCGCACAATTGTCAAATAAGCGTGACGTAATAAAGGCGTTTCCAAAAATTATCTTTGATTTTCTGATATTTTTGACAACTCGGTTATAATGTTGCTTTATTACATTCGTACAAATGTGAAAGCATGCTCTTAACGACGTTAGTTTTCAAAATCTGTACATATGCAATAATGCTTAATATTATAAACTAGATGGAAAATATACTGTTATCTGAGCTTCTGATGTATTGATTTGTTCATATTACCCTCTTAAACAAATAAAATGAGGGGGGTATAATTTCAATTGGCAACACTGTTTAGTTAGCGTAAAGCGCACACAACATGAGCGCGTTCTTTGTGCCGTGTCGGTAATTTTTTTTTTTTTTTTTTCCTCGCTCCTCCTCCACCATTCTCTATATCCTTTACTTGTCGCTCTCTTTGCTTCAACAAGGGAGTGGCGAACCAAGGTGAATTTCGTAACACAGGAGAATGAGTCCTCGAACACCCGGACGTTAGACGTGAAAAGCATCCTGAACTCAGCGCGACTGCTTTTTAAAGTCAGGATTCGACTATCGAAGAAACCGGTTTCTGAGAGAAATAGTGTATGGTAATTTTGAATTTTTTTCTGAATAATTCCTTAATATTGGTCCCGGAGGCTGGAACATTTCTGAACAATCACAGCCACTACTACATTTTAAACAAGTACGTAAATGATATGCTGTATTTTATAAAATTGCCGTTGATCCATCTCAAACGTGTGAAGGAAAGATGTTACAAAAAGTATAAAATGAAATATGTGTATTGTATGAATCAGATACACATATTAACGGTTTAATATTATAAAATGTCTTTCGATTATATTGACTAATTAACTTGTACTTGAGAGCAAATATTTTCTGTTCTACACTTAGCTCTGGAACTTCTACTCCTTTTGACCACAAAAATCACATAGGTCACCGTATTTTGTATAATTTATATGCGACCATTTTGGACACTTCTGGTTGATAACCCAATGTGTTGAATTGTAATATTAGAAACCACCTACATATCAGTTTTCATTCCAAGTAGTTTCATAAACAAGACTACAATATTTTTCTGAGGAGCCCATGTGAACACAATATTTTGCCACCAGCTTTTTTTTTCCCCTCCTTAAATCTTCAATTCGTTTCATCTCCTTTCTTTACCTTGATTATTCTTTTTATGTTCTTTTGAGTTTTCCTTTTTCGTAATACTAGAATGTTACGTTAATTATACTTATCTTTCGCACAGGTTTGAGTACAATATTCTATTTAAAAATAAATCCCAGGCTAGCCCGCTTTTGTTTCGTCTTTCCACAACAATCGAAATAGATGGTTCAGGCTGCCTATTGAGCTCGTCATTGTAAAGCAACTGCTCTGCACGTCTGAAGAATCCAGATGGGCTCATACATTCCTCATGGGTATGACAAAACGTATCGGCACTATTTTGAAATTTACCTCACACAAATTTATATCTCATTTTTTCTATTGCCCCCAGATTACTAAAAACACATCTCTATTTCGTCTTCTTTATTATTGCATTTTCTCAATTTGTGTTTCTATCTCGTGTAATGAAACAAATTCAGAGGGGTTAACACGTGGGCGCATGAATAAATAAGGTTCCCGAATCCTAACGATGCGACCAATGCGATGTCGAATTTATTTTGTTCTTCGTTGTTATGTAATGTGTAATTACCGTGTAATATGGATTACGAATTGTTAATTTCAATTACGAATCGAGATTTAAACCGATTTTAATGTGTGTTTGCAAGTATTAAATTGACATGGCGGAAGTGGTAAAAGCCAGAGTCCTACAGCTGGGTACGAAGAGTTGAAGCAGTCTCTTCCGTGATTCTCATGCCTACAAGGCCAGTCTGTTCTCGCAACTTACGTAAGCGTATCTAGGATTTTAATGCCGCCAAGAACGGAGGAATCGGTAATGCGAATTTACATATCGTGCGTCTTAGCTCTCCTTTATTTCGCTACGAAATAATTAAATTCGAAAACAAAAGAAAAATACAAAAAAACCGAACGTGTGTAGACATACAAACTAACAGAACAGTACTACAGAATTAATTTGTACCATTTAAAACACAAAAGTATGGTACAAATGTGTGGTTTCTGCAGTATCAATAAGGCTTTCCCATGTGGAAACCTTTATGTACGTAAAGAATATGTTCACGTATTTGCATCTGCAAAAAAGTATGAATCGCACAAGAAAAAAGGGAGGTTATATATTGTTAAGGCAGGGGCTTTATTCCCCTACTCCTCCCCTATCTACATTTTTCTGAGGGCGTGTATCATGTGGATATCCCAGCAAGCCTTGTTTCCGGAGGAACTTGCAGCAGCGGACCCAACGTCTGGAGGTACTTCAACGTAAGGCATGTATCCTATCTGGGCCATCATCCCATCGTCGTTCGTCTCCCCATCATCCTTAACCCATCGTTATCTCCCTTGCCATTATTCATATACTGTAGGACAGCGGACACCATCATCACATGTTGTGTGCCTGGAAAAGGGGAGGCCATATAGGCGAAATACTGTACAAATTAGCGAGTATTATTTTAGTAAATTATTATTAATGACGACCGTGGTACCTAGCATTATGGCTATCATTGGAAGTGGATGAATGATTTTGATGAGAAACTGTTGGTAATGATATGATAAGATTTGAGGAATGGTAGAATGGGAGGGAGGGGAAAATGGTTCAATCCTGAGAAAACTTAACCGTGAATTCGCTTTGTCCTTCTCAAATTCCACATGGAATGAGCGGAGTTTGCATCACGGTCCTAGCGACGAAAGGCGTGCAGTCTGACTGGTAACTGGTATGCGTGACGTAATAAACGCAACCCCCATCGTCCGTCCACGTGTGCTCGTGAGTATTGCACGTGGTCCCCTCCTGCCCCGTGAGGGCCAAGGAAAGGCGGTGCCTCCCGTGCCGTGCTCGCTGGGCTCGAGATCGGGTGCGGTGAAACTGGTGGGCGTCTGGAGGCTTTTTACGCGGAGGGGGAGACGCTGCGGTGGCGGTGGCGGTTCCGCTTGCGCGCAGTGAAAGGCCTTCGCCGGCGCGTCGCCTACGAGGCTCCACAAGTCGCCCGGGCGCCCACGCAGGCTTTTCGGCGCGGTGCCGGTCCAAGGACTCATGGCTGTTGGTGGCGGCGGCAGCGTGTTCACGCAGGGTCGTTTATTTCACGGATTGCAGGGCCCGCTTATTTCTTTATAACATTGTTTAATTTTGATGCGTCGAATGGAGGAAGCTCATTTAATGAAGTTAAGACTTCACTCACGCTGTCTTTCGAACACTAATGGTTATTTGTACACAAAGTACGTTTTAAGGGTTCTAATGATCGAGCGGCGACAAAAATGCAGAGGCCTTATTGTCGCCCGGGATGCGAAATCATTGGAACCAGTTAACAGCCGTGGTACGTACATGATTTTATTTTTTACCTAATTTTAATTATTCATATTTACTTATTTACTAATTATCTACTTGTTTACTTGTCTTGACTTTTCATATTCACTCCCCCCCATACCTCCCTCCGTAAGAGAACATTTAGCAAAATTTAACTGTTTTCATATATCCTACGTCATCACAATCCACTCCATCCAGGTAAGTTGTGCAGTGAATATCAAAGGCAATAACAAGCAATAACGTGTCAGTAAAAAATGAATACTTATATTACCAATCATTTGAAATGTTTTGAACAAAAGGCTTTTTGCCTCATCGGAATCCATCCGTACAATAAACAAATTTGACATTTCGAATCCACCTTGTTCCTCATTTGACTGAGGGGAGCAGGAAAGCTAGTTGAGGTTGGATAAAGGATTCAAAAAGTCATTTCGGACCTACGATGCTATTTTCTCGAGAGGTTTCGATATCTCGTGGTAAGTGAATCAGAATGTGTACCTTTCTCATTCGCAACGCGAAACCTACAAGCAAATCCGTAGTTTCTGGTTCTCACGTCATGCTTCTAGTCTTCTCAGCTCAGCAGAGTTGGCAGCGATGTCGCAAAACTTCACTATACCGGTGGGCGCCGAGCTCGTTACAGAAACTTACCTTCTTTCAGCTACTTAGTTCCAAATCTTTGTCGCCTACTGCCGCTTGTCCATGGACTTAAGAGACTCTTCATTATTCTGATTCTTGAAGGAACTTTTTTAATTTTTGTTTTCAATATCCATCAATAGTAATAAACCGGTTAATGCCCATTCGAAAAATAAATTTAAAGAACTAACTTATTAATGGAATAATTTCGGTTAGTTTAGGTTTATATTAATAATATCTAATTTAAAACTACAAAATCACAAGAATTCTGTTTCAAAGTAATAAGTCGATCGTTACGATGATGCCACTTAAAAAGAATTCTTCTACTCTTTTCATTTGGCTTCTCTGCAATACACTAATTCAAGGAGGATTTGCTCATTTGCTCTTATATGAGTGAAACACATGATTTTTTATGGATAGAAGTATAGCAGTATAATTTAAAATAATGTAGAAAGTAATTGTGCAGTAAAAATAATTATATTTTCCTCTTTTACAACACGGAGACTGAATCTACTTTAATTTTTAATGAGTCCATTTTGAGGTTTGTATTATATAGATGCCTGAATCCTCTCCGTTGTTGGTAGCAAGATGGTATGAAGTATCGCAACGTCCCGCGCAGCGCGCCCGGGAAAGCAGATGCGGCGTCGAGACGAGCGCTCGGTGGGAGGGGGAAGGGGGTGAGGCCGTGAGGATGTGTGCTAAGGCCGCGTGGCGTCACCGCCGACTTCGCCCCCGCCCCCACCCCCGGCCCCGCCCCCCACCACACCGCACCGCACGCGCTCCTGCTGGCGCCGCGCCGTGCGCACTCGTGTGACACGAGGAGCAACAGCCACCGGGCTTCGGAAGATGTCGACCTCCGAGTTAGTGAGAACACTATGGTTACCGGACTGCGATGGCTCTGCAACCACACATTTCCTCTTAACGACATTGACAGTGACGTCCTGCATGTATGAGTGCCCGAAGGTGGAATTTTGTCGCTTAGCCTACATAGCTATGTCGAACTGCGGCTGCATCTGGAGGAAAATTCTATCAGCGGCTGCTCTAATGGGTAGTTTCTGTGGTTTTCCGCAACGAATACCAGACGGAATGTGGAGCCTATCAAATGACCATGCCTTCTTTTCTCTCCCTTGTCCTCTTCTTGTCTCGGCTAATATTCACACGTTTTTCACGGCACTTCTAACGCAAAGGGCGAGAAACCTGTGGAGAGTTTATACTTGCTTAGCATGCAGTCGCAGGGGGGAGAGACCGGCATAGGAAGTCCTCGCCATGCCAACGTGTAGGTCGGTTCTGGACCTTACGTTGTATCTGACGGAACAACACGTTCACCTCCCGCAATATAATGAGACTTAATGCGCCCCCCCCCCGAGATTAATATCCCCCCACCAATTGAAAGCAAGTGCACGCAAAAATAAAATGAAAATATTGCCAATGAGGTGCGAATTAAGAGGGGACAAGCTGGGTTCCTGCTCACAGTTGCGCTGGGACTGGTCGTCAGTTCGGGACTGAGGGTCGAACAATCCGGAACGACAAATTTAGCAGCGGTTCTATTTCACGCATATCTGACCCGACAAAAAATATTCCACATTCTACTATGAGACTTCGGCCGAATGATCTATCGAAAAGATGTGATTCCGTACGCGGAAACTGATACTGTTTATATAATAAAAATAATAATAGATAATATCTATTTTAGCGTTTTTTACAGCCTGGCCGGTTTTCCGCATCCCAATTTCCATGCCTCTTTATCCCATACATAGTTTCTTCCATTTCTCTTTTCTTCCATGGCTTCAGTTATTGCCATGTTACACATGTTCTTCTCGTGCTTCCCCTGTATCTTCTTCGATTTGTATCCAATAATAATAATAATAATAATAATATAATAATAATAATAAATAATAATATCCTAAGTCATCTTCATACTTAATCCACTGCTTTACTGGATGTTTAAGATAGTTAAGGAATACGCAGGTAGGAGAGATCAAGCAAGCCGCTTGTCATTATACAACTTCTCTCCGCACTAGCCCTCAAAAAATGTTCCACTTCCTAAATGCGCGAATGACGCGAATTTGACTCGTACATTTCGTTGGTTAAGGGCGATAAGCAGAAGTTGATGAGCACTTAACATTGACGCAACAGTCGCCCAAATATACTCTAATTTTACGAAGACGAAAAGCCCAGAGGAATTACAGTTGCTTTCAACATTGTTTAATGATTTCAACATTAAGTATCTTATAGAGAGCATAAAACGTAACACTGAAATCACAATTAATTTTCACACTTCGTAACATTACCCATCGCAGTTATTCTGCTTAATGAAAGCTGAAGTTAAGAAAAAAAAAAGAAAAGAAAAAAGAAAAGAAAAATACCAGATAACTCTGATTCAGAATGTAATTAACCAATTTTGTTAAAGTATGTTAAGTCTTTTAGGTTATTTCAAGGGCTGATTTATGGCCTTAAAAACTTCGCTGAAAGTGATCAATAAAATGCTCTTGAATGTGTTTTAAAATTCCCTAAAAAGCCACGAAAAATGCGGTCTCGAAAAAATTGGTTTAAAAACAAAAGAGACAAACTCACGCTTTACTGTTACTATGTCGATTATGTGATCGAGCTTTTTTCTTTCGTTTAATTGAAACTCAACTTTGCACAATAGTTTGGTCATGGACTTTTTCCTTTAACAGGAATCTCAGCTTAGTGGAATTGCAAAAGTCGGCCAACCGACAATGCGCTCTGGGCGTCACAAAGAACCTATTAAATTACGGTATACTAACAACGGCTGAATTACAAGTCTGAGTGAAGAAATCGATATAGCGCTTACTCATGATTTTGTGGAGAACATAGCTTGCATCTCGAAAATATATTTGAAAGCAGGTATCCAAACTTATTTGCTAAGATCATAAAAAGTAATTTAATTTAACAATATTAAACAAAAAGAATAATAAACAAAAAAGCCGACATCGATAGCAACATAATCACAATGCAGTAACAAGAGTTTAAAAAAAGCAAGTTAGGAGTTGGTGTCTGTTGTATAAAGGTGAAAATGATTAACCACATTCTTGTTCGACACTTTTTTTTCTGTGAGGCTTATTAGGAGGAATTTTCATAAAAACTACTGCGAAACAATGACCGATTTTACCTTGAACTCATATTCAGCCGGAAACTTTAGCCGACACCAAATAACCAAAAAAAGATCCCAAAATCCCCCCTGAAAATAACGCGCTAAAAGAAAATTCATTTGTCATGTCACTTAAATCATAAAACCTTATTAACTAAGATCATAATTGAATTAATAAGCTAACATATTGTCTCTCTTAACCTGTAGAACAGAGTTATCAGAAAAAAATGAAATTTCAGTAAAATCCGGTTAGCACTTAGTTTCTATTTCTTTATCATTACTATTTTATCTATTTTGTTTTTTTTTTTACTTCAGTCTTTCATTAAGCATAAAGAATACATTGCCGTATTGTGAAATTAATATTGAATAGTAACGCACAAGCGTGTAATGTTAAGAAGCGAAGTGTTCGTGAAAAAACATTTATTTAATTGTATTTATGCGGGCTCCAGTGTTTACGATTAAAGGTATAAATTGTTCTCTCTTTCAAATAAGAATAAACTTTATTACTATGCATTGGAAATCAATATGTAGAACCATGGATTTTTGAATACCTATCATACACTGTTTGATATTAACTTCCTGCTCGGTCTATATTTCTTGCGTGCGAGAATAAGAATCTTAAGCAGTTTATGTTAAACTTGTTGACGCTGACTGCCGGATATGAGATACCTGGAGAGTTTCTTCTTTACAAGCCCTCTCGAATCATACTTCGTGTCAGAAGTACTATAGATATCCAGCCATCAGCGAAGTGCTATACACAACCCATTCAAATTGTAATATGTTTTCTATACGAAGCTCACAAATTCTATTGCCCGTGGTCGATAAGTCTCTCAGGAGACCTACTTTAGGAGAAAACTTACGCTGACAACTAATAATAAGATGAGATATAGAACAAGTAGTACGGTGCACTTGCGTCATGCGTATACATCTATCGCGCATAAACATTGAATTCAAACAAATGAAGAAATAAGTATAGATTGCTGGACTGTATTTTACATTTATTCCCACATTGTTTACCAGATTTTGATTATAATGACTAATGAAAGCAGCGGTATTGCTGTTAGTTTATGCCAAGTATTCCTAAAATGTTATCTCATCAAATGAAACACGCTACCTGCAGAGGTAATTATATACCCATAACACACAAATCTTCCGTATTAAATATATCAACTTCCAGTGAAGACCTAAGCCTCTCCGAAGATTTTTATGGAAAATCAAGTTTGGGTATTGTTCCATTTTCGCTGAAGCGAATTGAACTAGGTTCCCTTCTGAATAATATCTTTATTATAAATAAGTGTGATTATAAAATAAGATATAAATTTGTGTATTATTTATTCTAGAATTTATATATATTTAAATACTTGGCTCAATAACCCAAAGAGATTCTGAAATAGAGATACAGATGGGCGCGTTATTAAAATAAGGGTATCTACAGAGATTTCGAAAGAAACTATTTTTAGATTCTATAAGAGGTAGATCAAGTATAACGCAACACAAAGACTCTCTATTATCATGGACCCATATTGAGAATGAAAAGTGCATACTAAATTGAGAATATGGAGACCGCATCTGTTAATGAAGCCCAGAGAATTGCAGTAGACACAGACCACCCTCAACTTCTGACATTTGTGAATACTCTCGAGAGGAAATACCGGAAGAGACAACAGTACTAAGGACACTAGTGTTGTCTGTGTTTTCTAATTAATAATATATCCTTGCTAGAATAGAGTGTAGTTATTTGATATTCTTCAATATCGTTATAGACTAAATCATGTTATTCATATACTGTATGTCAACGACGAGTCTGAAAGTCATTGTCTCGTCTGTATATATCACTCACATACATAATTGCGCCCACCATCACACCTTCCAGATTATTTTTCGTCCATAGTGGTTAAGACATGGTTGAGTAGGTTTTTTCGGTCGGTCAGATATGGGCACTATGCGGTGAGATAGAACTCAGCTGATCTTATCGAGAATTCATCTCCGTTCGTCTCAGGAGCATCATTGATGATAACGAACCGCTCCGTCGTTAAGTCTCGAGCTGTCTTGGACGACGACTCTAGTGTCCAGCGAACTAGTGGTGAGGCGGTAGGAAGCCAGCTTGTCCCTTGTGCAGATTCGCACCATTTTCGGCAAATATTTTCATTTTATTTTTGCGTGCACTTGCTTTCAATTGCGTGCGGTGCTGTGTGCTGCGTGTGGCGTGTAGTGGGTGCGGTTTGGGTATAATTCTCGTGTGTGTTGTGTGTGTGTGTGTGTGAGTGGGGTGTGTGTGTGTGGGGGGCATTACAGTACTATTATAGTGTGCGTGTGTGATATTGTGGAACAGACTCTCGGGTTGGAGCTTCACATCGACAATACAATCATAGATCGCACACACCGACCTACACGTTAGATACTTCTCTAATAGTTCAGATGAAATCTTCCTATCTTTCTCTCTGTCCTACATCACCCACTTTCTACATGCAAGATCTTAATAAGCATAACTATAATATAACGTGACATCGCGATCATGTATTTCTCGTGATACTCCCTGTATCTGATAATAAGATAGTGTACTAACAATTTAACAGAGGCTTCAAATATTTAAACAATTAATTGTATGATAGATGGTGACACGTTTATGATAAAACGTAATTGCGGACTGTGAGATAACACCGAGACATATATCTCCTCCCCTAGGGACGGAGCCGGAAAGAGAATTAATAGACTTACGCCACATTCGCCTCCATTAGAATAAGGCAATACTCAGCCATGTCGCTATTTCTCGTAAAATTGTATCGCAGTGTGATTGACAATACCTACTAGGTAAGGCGAAGCTACACGCAATATAGAAGGGCGAGCTCGCTTATGTTAAGAAAATTTTTTCTCGCCCTAGAATAGCGAGCACCGAAGATCCGACAAGGCCTTATGCTATCGTATAAAGTCGCTAACGAGTATCATAAAAGATCTCGCCTACCGTGTACGGCAGACGATTATAGGCTGGCACTCAACATTCAGGAGTCACGTAGGTGCACAACATGTGCGCGGTGTATCCTGCAAGATGTTCCATGAGTGTTTTTGGCTTGTGCGCACCCATCGCAGTCGGTAAACCATAGTTTCTAACTACTCGTGGCTTGTAATGCGTCGACATGCTCCGAAGCTCCCGGCTGGCTCGCTCTGACCTCTCTTCATATCATCCGCATCGTAGTATTCCGCCCTTGTGCCGCAACGCGCACTTGTTGGTCTTCCACCCGCTCACACCGTGAACCTAGCAAGGTGCGGTGCCGGTGCGTGGCCTCTAAGGATATTCTTTTTTTATGCTGACTCCTTTGCGAGTTTCTGCTTAGCTATGCTGTGTTTGTGGGAAGTGTAGTTCCTTGGAAAGCACGGTTAGTGTGGCCCCGTACTTACATCAGTTTAAATTCAACCTTCAAACGCGCGGATCGAATAATAAAAAAAAATCCACTATAGACTTTATGCTTTACAATTCGAATGCCAGATTATTTTCAGATGTACACGAAACTTGGCATTTGTTATCTTGTGGTTGAGGTCATGGCATAATGCAAGATCATATTTTCTAAGAACCGGCCAGAGATAAGTGGGGCATGGACTGACGTGCAGCAAGTATTCAAGTGACTAATATTAATATTTGAGATGATCACTCTCCGTTC
>BOPP01000006.1:1747065-1833833 GCA_017312745.1 Gryllus bimaculatus | reverse complement strand
TTACGGAAAAACCCTACTTCCTGTGGCTAGGCTAATCCTCTACCAAGCGTCCCCAAATAGATGCCATGGGGCACGCTGGCTAATACGTTACACGAGTAAACACTTCCTGGCTTGCGTCTGTTCACTTCACTGAAATCAGATAATCACTCAATCATCCAATTTTGACGTGCCATCAAGGTGCGAGTGGGTGTACCACTTCCTAGTCGTGCCATTTGGCTCGCGGTTAAATCGTAAGTGGGCGACTAACAGGCTGGCGTCACGAGGTTCTTGACGCCACAGAGTGACAAGGTTCTCTCTGACATTTTTGGCGAACTTGTTTTGTTGTACGTTCCAAATTTTCATTATCTGTCTTGGAACAAATTACGAATTAATCCGACTTGTAGAAAAGTCCATGAAGAATACTGCTTAGTTGCATTAACATTTTACGTATATTTATTTGACGCCTTCCAACTTTCAAAACGTTGTTTGGTATAATTTGCTCAAAATCACATTGTTATAAGGTCTAGTGATTTTGTAGTCCCAGGATCACGAAATCACTACTCTAGCGCTTTAGACTAGACAACTGGCATAACCCTGCAAGCTTCGTTTGAATAAATCTTGAGGTTAGTCACCTAGTTTTATTGTCATTGATACCTGCATGCGACTTTTTTTTCTCGATAGACTTAGGATGGTGAGACTCCGGGTGCTTTCTATCAAAGATGATTAGTATTAATCTTGGTTTAAATCTTATCTGGAACCCTTAATTATGTGAATTTGGTCGAGAAACTTACAAATTACTTTATTTTGATTTTTGTATATTTTATCGTTAATTCGTAAAATCACGCACTACAGTATACGGCATTAACTACTTAACATTTGGGTTAACATATTATTTCAGATCTACCAAGAGTCTTGATTGAAAACTTGCAAAAGATGACGGAGATTGAACTGAACAGTGTTGCGAAGAGGCAAAATATTGACCCCCACCGTATTGAAATCTCAAATTTTCCATAATAATTAGCTATTTTAAGACTTATTTCAACCTCAAAATAAAAATGTTTATCAATACTTTTCAAAAACTGGAAGTTGAAAGGAATAACGCAATATCGATTGCTGTGTTTGACAAAATACGCACTAAAACCAATTATCGCAAAATTACGTTCCAACTAAAAATTAATTTCGGTCACTAATAAAAAAATTGTCATTCGCTCTTCAAAAAATTTATTTCCAAAATTTAGGCCCCACATTCTCACCTCAATTTGTCAACACGCTTCAATTGTTCAAGATTGTACAAAGCAAAAATTTGTTGTTTTTTTTAAAATATAATTACGATTTATAAAAACTCGCTAGGTGCCAACCTATCCGTCTGGAAGAGGCTGCACTTCCTAGTGGTGGCGAATGGTCCGTCGGAGGGATAGTGGGCGTGCGCGCGGGGGGAGGGGGGGCGGAGGTCGCCACCTGCGCGCGCTCGGGTGCATTGTCTGGAGGCGCAAGGCCGTGGAGCGGTCACGGGAGGGGGAGGAGAGGGGGCGGGCGAAGCGACGCCGCTGTGCGGGGACGCGGCGCCATATTTAGCCGCGCCGCGCAGCGCCGCCGCCGCTACCTCCCCGCTCCTCCCCTCCCCACGTTGCGTCACGCCTCGCGGAGGAGGCCTCTGCCGGCAGCTGCCCCGCAGCAACTCAAGCAGGGCTCGCCTTTATTGTAGTCGGCCGTGGGGAAAAGAACTTTCAAAATTCGCAAATTGTGATGTAGAGACAAGATCAGGCATGCTTGTAACCCACGTTGAGCATCCTCCCTAACTCAGCAACTAAGCCCTTTAAATCAGGATTTTGAGTGTCTCTAGTTACGTTGTTTACACGGTAATCGCCAAAATAAAATGATTTTGGACGTTCAATTATCCTAACTCTATAGAACGGGTGTCAGAGGGGCTCAAAGCTAGTAAAAGTATGAAGCAATTTTTCGCTGGTAAAAAAGATTATTTGTGGAATGTTTGCAAGAGTGCTGTTATTATTATTATTATTATTATTATTATTATTATTATTATTATTATTATTGGTTTACCACCATCATGGTGGATACCGTCGCCATCCCTGGAGACCTCGTCTTCTCTAAACATAACTGATTTCACCTGCGCCTGTGAGTGATCACGCGCAACAAACTCAATCTCCCATTCATCCGCGACGTAACTTCGGTGTGCAGCCCCATCGAGGGACCGTTCGCGTCGCGTCGCCGCAAGCGGCTCTCGCGCTGGCCGTCGCTTGCCGCCGGGGGCGCTCGCGCTCCTGGCGCTGGCCGCCATCCGTTGCCAAACGTCACGGACATGGAGAAAGTGGTATCTCCCTCCCCCTCCAGGCACGGACGCCCTCACGCGTGAATGAATTGAACGGCCTCCGCCTCCCCGGCTCCTAATCGAAGGCGAACGGATTCTCCTCCGTGCGTTGAGCGGGTATACGAAACAGCCTTCGGTTTCCAAATCACGTCGACAGACTGTCCGCGGTTAGTTTCCAGAAAGTTGTCATACGAATAGGTTTATTGGAAATGATGCAGTTTCAAATTCAATGTCGGCTTCTAGTATTACTGGATGTGTTAAGAGTATCAACTTCTGAGGACGAATAGAACGACTCTATAGTCAATTCCTTACGGCACAATGCGATCTTTTATTGTGTGAAACGGTTATGTTTCGTGACAATTTGGTAACAGGGCCGCAGACCGCTACGTCAGTGTTTAATGCAGGCTTTGTGGAATGTTGTTTTTTTGGCAAACCTTACCAGGCGCGGTTCTATCATTCGAACACAGGTCACGTGCAGCTACCCCTCCGCAATCTAGGCGTCTAGAAAAAATTATAACGAATATTATATTTTAACTAACATTTTTCGCCTCTTTTTTTGAACTGAACTAACGTGATTATAGGTCTATGGACATTTTGTTGTCTTCTTTGAACATAGATCCGTCCTCACCTGCGAGAGGGAGGGGGAAGGGCTAGGCAATATTCCACTGCGAGTAAGCTATCAGATTACTCTTTCGGCTGTGCCCTGCTATCGTTCCTACTTACCCGTTAGATATGTGCTATGCACCCGGCATGTCTTCATTCAAAAATCTAGGCAAAAGCAGCAATTATAAGACGTGAACGTATGTGAAAATGACAGGGTATTAGATCAGTTGTTATATAGATTGTGAAATAATTTAATGGTGCCATAATGTAAAAATAGATCCGGTATACAAGCAACAAAGTAGAAAGGTAATTATTGTTTAAAAATGGTTGGTCCCGTTTCTGGATGTACGCCATCCGTTCCAACGTGGTGTGTTGGTGCACAGACCGACCCGAAACGCGCGGCCGGCTGGGACCGCATGATAAAGCGCATCCTGGGCTTCGAGGCCGGCCCCGAGCGGCAGTTCGCCCCCGCGCCCTCGCCCGCCACCAACACCGCCCCCGCGCCCGTGCACGCCCGCGCGCCCGCCTCCGCCGCCGCCCCGATGCCGGTGCCCGTCCACGTCGCGGTGAGTAAAACGCCTGCCCCATCCTTTCCTTTCCTTTCCTCGGGCCCTGGCCTCAAGCCCGGTTTTCGTACCCTTTGCGCCCGTCCGCCCGCACTACAGTACCCTGTTCTGTTTTACTACCCCGCCCCGTCTCGTCCCGTCCAGCCTTGTCCGCTCTCCTCCCCTTCCGACAAACACCTTTGACTAGAACCCGTAATTAGAAGATGCCCTTGGATACGTGTGGGGTAGAAGGCGCAGGGTAAATACCACCTTTTTGATTGGACCCATGAGTAGAAAGTGCACGTGAAACTCAAACCTTTCAAGTGTCTTCCCTGTTGTATAGAACCCGTGAGTAGCAGTAATCTTTGGTTAGAATCCACGAGTAAAACGTATATGTTAAACCAAACTTTTGACTACAACCCTGATTGTCAAAATCCTTATGTTGAATGCGCATTTCGGATGGGACATTAGAATAGAACCCGTATGTACAAGCCAAAAGATTAATGTAACCTCGAGAAAAACCCTTTGAGTTGAAACCAATTGAAATGAAACTTCAATTTGTGAGTAGAATGCCTACACTGAATGCTACCTTCCAGTAGAACACCACTTTCCCTGAAACCCATACGTAGAATCCCATTTGAATTGACCTGTGGGTAGGGCCACCACTGGATGTGGGACTGCGAGTAGAGCATACTCCTTGATACTTCTTGCGAAGATTAGATGGGTAGACATTTGAATAGGTTCGTTGTGAAATTAATTTGGCTGAGTTTGTTGCCATAAACGAAACAGTATTTTCGAAAGCAAGTTTCTTCACGTAGGGCCCACTCTAGTATAAGTTCACATTATTGCTGAATTTGTATTTTGAGTAAATCTTATTTATGGTAGTAATACCTGATAATCTTTTTAATTTCCTCCAAATGATTGTAAAACATCAAAAACCTGTGTTCTATTTTCGTCTTGGTGTTCCAACAGTCTTCACATTGTTTGCTCTAATAAATTTGTAATGAAATTGTTTATTGGACGCAAAAAATATGTGGTCACTTAAAGGGAGATATTTTGAACATTAAGAAACTAGTGAATATTGAAATGAATTGCAAAGCGTGAGAAAATGTAAATACTTATTTATGCGACATTCATTACTCATTAACTGACGTATCGTTAAATTTATCTTTTTCTTGCAGAGTGAAGCACCCCTTAATAAACTTCCTCCTAGTCTGGTGAGCTTAAATTTAAAATTGCATTTTTTTGCAATAATGTAGAATCACTGCTAAGTAACGTTCAGTGAAGCTGTTTTCGATGTGCCTTACTGAATTTCGGCGAATGAGCCTTTGAGTTAAGTAGTTCAGTAAACATACGCTGCATTCTCTTCACTCGTCCTGAACAGCTCCATTCTAAATTAAACGCTGTTGCTATACTTGAAAGTCAGGTTGCTGAAAGTAGATTGAGAGCCCAAACCTTAATATTTCAAAGTTCATGTAGTATGCTTTGTCTGGAGCTTGTAGTTGTATAATTGTTTAGAAGTACCTATTTATACGTAGAAGTAGTTGTATCCCGTATGTAATATTGAATGGTAAGAAAGTTTTTAATGGCAGCCCTGAGCGACTGTCATAAGAAAGATGTCCAGTTTAAGGGAGAGAGAAAAGAAAGAAAACCGAGACAGCATGGCTGACGTCAGGTGTTGTTTCGTTTATGAAATGTAAGTAGAGAGCGTGATTGAAGCAATCACAGCGAAGTTGAGGACTTCGCTTTAGGAAGAATACTCTGGAATGAGCCGTTTACGATTCTACTGGAGTGTTTATGTTAAAGATTGATAACATCATTAGTTTTGCTGGTGTTATACATCTTTTGTAATCAACGGTGAGTATTGTAAAACTTCCATTATTTTGTGGTCTACTATACTTTCTAAGGGATTTAAAGCAACCGTTAAGCGAATGCGATGCTCGTCAATCACGATCCACCTGCGAAGTGCCAGGCTTCCAGTTGCGACGATGAAGCATGGGCTCGCTGAATTCAATATGTTTTGACCATGGTCGTCGTGGAATTGAAACTGGGAGACTAACGGCAAATAACTACATCCATAATACTCTTTCATTCTGTTTCCTCGTTGCCAATCTTTATTAATATAGAGAGGGAGTGAGGGATTCCAAAAAAACTATTTGAAATTGCCCATTGGCCTTCTCTGCAGTACGCTTAAACACAGCAATGGTACAGTTTATTACGTTAGTCTTAATTATCAATGTTGTATTTGAAATCAGTATAGTTCAATTAATAGAGATTTAGGATCCAAAACTGTGAGAACGTTTGTTCACTTAATTTTTGAAGGTGAATTGCATAAGACCATTCTTAGTGCAATTTCCATGCGTGAGCCGGCTCCCAGAGTTGGTCGGCAGAGATAAGTTTCAGCCTGCGTATTAACATGTAGCTTACTTGGCGTAGCTGGCAATGCATACATACGCCTATCTTCAGATCCTGTCTCGAAACTAGATTTTCAAAGTGATGAATTTAAACCAGGAAAACCGTCTCAGCTATAGGAACCCTTTTATTACCCTCTATATCCACCTCAAATTCCATTAGAAATAAGCGAGACTATAAACTATTCGAAAGGGAGAAAAGGCAAGTAGCTTATGTATCATTATCATATTTACATACGCATTTCGCATCTGTCAGGCTAAGCAAGAAAAATGTCATACACTTGCGGCCTGTAATGTTCTTTGTAACGTCATTTAAGGAATAAGATGGGAAATGATATAATTGATTATTAAATATTGTTTGCTTGTCAATCACAAAATACAAGTGGCATGCTAGCGGAAGCCGGGTTGGGTGAGGGTCAGAGGCATCTGGGCGTCGCCCCTATCCTCCTAATATAATTATCTTGAAAGGTGTTTAAAGGCAGATGACAGGGAACAGATGGTCAAACAAGCCCCAGAATATCTTTGTATTGTGAATTTATAGAACAATCGCTGATGTAGACCTTTGTTTGCTTCTGGGCTGTACAAGTAGCTTCACTGAACTCCTCTCCAGCCGTGAGATGAAACGTAATTGCTCGAAGACGTAAATTAATATTAGTGGGTCTTTGCTCGAAGCGCGTAGGCATATAATAGCGGTCGCCCATCTGGCCAGGAAGGCGGCAGCGCCGTAGATGGAGGAGGCTCGACCGGCACTTTCCCTTTCCCTTTCCTCGCGGCGGCGCGGGGAAAGCTGCGGCCTTCCGGGGGCCGCCCGCCGCCCACTGCCCGGCGTCGCGCCGCCGCCGGTCCGCCCCGCAAACTGCCCGGTCGGCCGCGTGGGCGGTGCTCCATCCGCGGCGCCCAGCGTGCCTCTGCGCTTTGTCTCGGGGCGGTGCGAGAAGGCGGGGACAGCCAGGGTATCATGGGACCGGCTGCGTTGCCCCTGCAGGACTTTTGGTCTGTCAACCCCCGATTGTAGCGGGTTGACGACACACTCTACATAACTGGGTCGAGTTCAACCACTACTGGCTGGAACAGAATTGAAGCGGCGGGCTCTTAGTTTGCAATGGGTTCTCCGATATACACCGGACGAACTCCCTTCCAGCAGAACACCACTGGAGGGGAGGGGTCAACGGCGGATCTTGGGATAAATTGCAGTAGAATTGAAACATTTTGTACATTTACCAAAAAATGATACAGTATTTAGCAATAAATATAATAAATTTCTGCATATTTGTGTTAAAATATTTTGTTTTTGAGGTATGGCAAGAGCGCGTTTATTTTGGACATTTTCTATACTTGCTGTCCTTTCCAAAGAACTAGTCATGTATACAATTGTTCAGCATTCGCCGTATTGCTTGGAAGCGATTACGCGTGGCGGCAGTTTTGAATTACTATACGATGAAACTATCGCTTAGTTTAGAAACATTCACGTCCTAAACGGCAACTCCTTTCCTCAAACTTGATGTAGTCCCTGTAGAATCGCGTAGCAATAAAACTTGTGGAATAGACTATCGAGTCGTATGATCCCGCCGTCCATTCAGTGAGGTATACCACCTAAATTACTTCTTCAGAATCGCAAAGTTGATCAATCCTAAAAGCGATATCAAGGTGGGGGGAGGAGGATAGGGGCGACGCTGGGGTGCCTCCGACCCTCAGCCAAACCGGCCGCTGCTAGCATGTCACCTGTATAAAAGTTCGGTTAATAAATAATAATCTCTATTCAACTCATCTACACAAAGATAACGGGGGCAAATACGACGGAGTACCACCGTCTCCCTTGCCTCTTGCGTGACCGCGTGTCGCAGTTTTCGGCTCCTGGCCAGAGCGCAATCTTTAAAATAGTGCTTTGCTGCTATAAGCCTGCGATTAAGTCAGCCATGGGCGAGGGAGAAGCCGGTGCTCGACACGACGTCGAAGGGGGGGGGGGCGAACCAAGTGTTAGCAGGTAGCTCCAACAATCCCCCAGCTTGAGCGGGCGTGGCGAGGACCGCGCGCGTCGTGCAGCAAAAGTGATTCGGAATTCAGTATGTTAATTTTGGCTACATATGGTAAATATTTCAGTTTTGTAACGGGGGCTCTAGTTGGGTAATGCTTAGGGACGTGCTGGGAGGCGCGCCGTCGCTCTTGGCTGACGCGCCCGCGCGCGTGTTGCAGTACCCGGTGCCGCCGGTGGAGGACGACAGCGCCAACAAGCAGATGAAGAAGCTGGCGCGTGACTGGATCGTGACGGCGCTGAGCGCGCCGCAGTCCATGCTGCAGATCGCCGTGCAGTTCCGCCACATCGTCGAGGGCTTCTGGCCCTTCAACGACCCCGCGCGCATGGTGAGTCTCGGAGAACTACATACCCTCCTCCAAACCATCTTTAACCCTCACCCCCATCCTCGAATTCAGCCGCTGTCTGAAGGAGAACTCTAGCAAGCGTCTGCTCTGATCGTGGTTTCTCCGATCAGCACCCAGCGAATGCTGGAGCAGTACCATAACAAACAGGCTTCTGACCGCACGCACTATTTCCTTCATCTTGCTTCTCCTATCCTCATTCCTTACTTCAATACACGCTTGCACGCACTACTTTACCAGACATGCCGGGAATCCAATCGGGAGCTTAAAGCTTGTCCCGGCTGGAGCGATGCCCCGCTAGTGGGCGATACTGGCTGAGGAAGAAACCGTAAGGCAACGAATAGGTTGGCGCAGGATCTCACCATCTCAGGAACATGACCGTCACATCCTGCGATAAAACTTGCACTACATGTACGAGATTATTTACCATAATAGTCGACGCGCCCGGCAACATGAAAATAATCTAATCTACAAGTCGTTTAATGCTATTAGTATAATCACTCATGAAATAGTACGAAGGTGTTCTAGCTCTCTGTGGCAGCTAATACAGAACAGACAACAGGCCACGGACCGTGCGCAAACTATTTTCACATCCTCTTGCCATCCTCTCCACTTATACTCACATGCGTACTTACATGCACTACACTACCACACAAGGCGGAAGATCAGTCGACATGTTTGTGTTTGTCCCGGCTGAGAAGATTCCCGGTGGGGCGGGGAGATATCTCCGTAGCTGCGTATAGGTCGACACCGGATCTCACATTAATGCAGGAGAAACTCCGCCATCTCCCAAGTTGTAACAGGCACTCCACTTAGGACACCAGTGGCCAATAAATATTCATTTGTTGGGGAATCCGAGCGCAGATAGGTGCAGTGGTAGAGATGTGTGTGTGCGCAGAACGTGCCGCACCCGGAGTTCATGGACATCATCGCCGAGGAGATGCAGACGATCCTCGTCAAGTGCGAGGCGCCGACGCAGGGCTACCCGTGCGTGGCCGCGCAGCCGCACTCGCTGCCGCACTTCTGCAACTTCATGCTGCTGCTGGGCCACTTCGTCGCGGAGGTGAGCAACCGAGGCGCGTGTCGTCTACGCGAAATGCGCGAAGACCTGAGTGCACTCGGGTGCAAATGAATCCGAACAAACCTGATCTAAAATATTTTTTTATGATTAATGTCGGTGTTTGCTGGTTGATGTATTTGTCTTCGGTGTTTATTAGTGGAGCAAAATAAATAATGAATTTGCGAAATTGTTGAATAGAGGTAATTACTGTAAGCATCTTATTATGTAGGTGTCATATTATTTGCAGTGAACGTTCTATTTAGAAAATTGTTCAGAAAAAGTCCTTGTTATATTCATTAGAGCCTGATTTGTATCAGGACGGCAAACCGATGTTCAGAAGCCGCCTCTAGTGTTTGTTAGTATGTTTGTAAAGTATTCAACTAATCATTTTGAATTTCCTCGTTAATACAAGGCTGATTTTAATCTTTAGTAATAATTCATAAGGGGCTGTCCATAAATTTACGTAACGCAAATTTGGAGTATTTTGAATGTAAATGTACAAAGTGAAAATAGGTTTTTTTACTGAACTATAATTTATCATTCATTCAGTAACAACTTCTAATAACTTGAAATAATTTTGTTTAAAAAAATGAAATATTTCAACAAATGTTTTAAAAAAAATTAAAATATTCAATGTTACATAACACTAATGGAATAACCCCTACCCCTACGTAACGCTGCAGTAAACCCCGTCCCCCTCTTTAGTCTTACGTAATTTATGGACGGCCCCGATGTACTGTATAAATATATTTGAAGATAAAACATACCTCATTGTATAGAAGTGTGTACCATATTTTTTAGCAATTTAAGTAACGTTTGTAACCTTTAATCCATTAGGTATGTAATATGCAAATTCAATACATATGCACATGTGTTGAAATCGTTTTTTGGACATAAGGTTTAATTTCTATCCCGTGAGTGCGGTGCGTCTGCATGCTCAGTTTACGGCGCTGCCGTTCGACGTGCCCGAGTTCCTGTTCCACATCGCGTTCCGCGCCTGCAACCTGTGCCTCAAGTCGCCGCTGCAGCTGCCCATGGCGCAGGCGCTGCTGCGCGTGTGGAAGACGATCGGCTGCGAGCTGGAGACGCGCCTGGGCGACTTCCCGGAGCTCGTCGACGCCGTCCGCGACGCCGTCATCTACGGCAGCCGGGCGCTGGGCGCGCGCGCCGACCCCAAGGTTCGCTCGCTCGGTCGCGTTCTCTCGCGTTCACTCATTCTGCCACTCACTCGTGCTCTCGCGCGTTTATTCTCTCGCGCCTTTATTCACTCCACTCGTTCATATGCTCGTTCGCACTTCACACGCTCGTTTATCATCCGCTCGCTATTTCGCGCGCTCGCTTTACAGGTTAAGATTTTACTAAAATGCTAATTATAGATATTGCGCGAGCGTAGGAGTGGCAAGAGAGCGCCGACCGTGTTCGCAGGAGCTGCTAGTGGAGGCGCTGGAGCTGCGCTGTCGAGGCTGGCGCCCGCCGCCCCCGCCCGGCCCCGCGCCCTCCGCCGCCGGCAAGGGCAGCGGCGAGGGCGCCGGCGGGGCGGAGGGCGAGGGCGGAGTGGGCGGCGGCAGCGCGCTGGCCGACGCCCTGGCCCGCGCGACGGTGCGGCGCGCCGCCGTCGAGGCGCTGGGCGCCGCGGGCGACTGGGCGCCCCCTCCCCCGCCCCCGCAGCACCAGCGGCCGCAGCCCACGCCGCTCCTCCAGCAGCTGATCCAGCCCCCCGCGGGCCACCCGCGCGCGCCGCGCCAGCACTACCCCTTCTGAGCGGTGAGCACTCCTTCGCGCGTGCGGTCCTCTCCGGTGCACTTCGTTTGTTCATTCGGAAGAAACTGGATCTAAATGCAATTGCTATAGAGCGATTTTTACAAGAATGGACAGCTAGTGTTGGCAACACAACTGAAGGTTCCGAGATCATTGTTCTTGAGGCTCTTCTTCCTGCAATCGTTCGTTTTCAGTTGGCTAACTTGTAACTGGTTTCAACGCTTCCTTTTGTGATGTCCTCGTCCGACGAAAATATAGTGCGCCAAAAACCTTTTTAAGAAATTTTCTCGCATACGTAATTATATTTCCAGGACTCACGTACGTGCATATACCTGAGCAAAACTCTTTAGACTTCCCTATATCTTCTCGGGAGCCAAACAGAACATTTTACAAAGAGCAGCTGACGCGCGGAGGGATACTTCTCTAAATTACACGTGATGTTCACTTGTTTAGCGAACTGTCACCTTTGCTTATAAAAATCGCTCCACACATGGCGAGAATGCGGTTTTCCAGTTACCGAGTGTACTTTTATCATTCTGATTTTTTTTAAATATATCTATTTTCTATGCAGTATATTTGTGGCTGTACTGATTCGTACTATTACTCAATATTATGCATCCCACCTGCTTCGACACACGTGTCCCATAGAGATTTCCATGCGTTATTTGCGTCCTGGAAGACCTTTACTGAGATGTCCTTTACTAACCTCGTCGTAGCCGCTTTGATGTTCTCCTGGCTCCCCAAATGCTGTCCAATGAGGAATTTTTTAAATATTCGAGAACAAAAAGAAGTCGGACGGGGTGAAATTAAGACTATACGGCGGCCCGGAGAGCGTCCTCACAACACTGCAATAATTCTTGACACACTTCCACTCGATTGTTCTTTTAGCAATCGATGAGCACTCTCGGGAAAAGTTTGGCTCACACCTTCCGAATTTGTGAATTTTCCCATACAATCTTGTGTACATTGCTCTTTCGAATGTCAAAAATGTCTGACATTAGGCGAACACTCATTATTCAATCAGAGATCAACAATTTGCACATGTTCTCAACCGATCTTTCATTTCGCGACGTTGAGGGGCGACCTGATGGTTGTTCGTCGGCGAATTCACGACCCTTCTTGAACATTGTATGCCATCTTTTGCACTGTGAAAATGATATGCAGTCCTCATCAAAAGCCTTCTGAAGTAACTGGAAAGTCCCTGACGACGTCTTCTCAAGTTCGAAACACAACTTTATCGCGTATCGCTGCTCCAGAGTATTTTTCCGTCTTAATTTCGTCCATGCACTCGTACAAGGGTTCACTCAAACAGGCACTGTGACGCTCCAGGAGCTCGGAGTCGATTGGTGTGGGTCGCGCTGTGTTCTAAGACGCCCACACTCCCGTGCAAGTGGCAACGCTGTGCGATGGATAGTTGCGGCAGAACAAAATATGGCGCATTAATTACAGACTAAAATTAAATCCTACCCGGTTACGTGCGCAGGAGTTTGGTGATTCTAATCAGATCTATTGTAGATGGCATTACATCAAGGCTCTAAGGGCAGAGTAATTTTTAGATAGATTCATTATACGGTAAAATGCTCGAAAATATATTGTAGTACAGTGACGTCTAATTTAGATCGGCGGATTTTACAGAAGCTTTAAAGCTCGAGGCATTAAAACTCAACAAACGCCAGTTCAAAAACCCGTCAATAATCTAATTCAGCAAGCAGAGGATTTATTACAAAATGATCTTGAAATGCGAATATGTGGAGTAAGAGGAATTTCTGAACATTCGTCGTATTCTTCTTCCTCTTTTCCTTTGTTTTCCATTATTTTCTCATTCTGTGTCTATAAAGTAATCCCCGTCATTGAATTAAATACATAACTTTATTGCACATGTTCTCACCACACACATTCTCGGCTCGTCGCTTTTTTAGTGTATAAAACAATAACTTGATTTTCAAAGCGAAACATTTCTTATAGGTAACTAGATATTCTTCTTGGGGCCACTTCTAAAATGAGCTTCACCTAATTGCGAATTATTTGTGTAGTAATTTATTCTAGATATTTTTGTCCATTATTGGAATCTTAGAATTGCAGCAGTATATTAATTTAATGTTTTGCACATGTACCCAAAGTTTTATATAAGATCATAATGGCAGCAATGCTGCTAATTTTAATGTTTGTATATAATAAATAATTATTTATTGGGTGCTGTTACAGAAACGGTGTACTTGACGGTGCAGCTGGTACGAAACCCTATGATGGCTATTGAAACCTACATATTTGCAAGATGTCACTGTAAATCAAATTTTAAGATACATGTGAAAACGATGTAAATTCATGAAAATGACGAAAATTTGAAATATATTTGAAATGTATTTGGATTATGTAAGAGATTGCGACTGTATTTATACTATTGTTACTCAGAAGTGTATTTGGTACACAATAAATGTTTTGTGAGTCCTTCCAACTGAAGTGATTATGACGCAATTGCATTACTCCTTTTCATCATGCTAATATTTAAGTGTGGTTAAAAAAGTTGAATTTTTTACACATCCGTTCTATACATAATACGCCAAGGTAAGAGAACGGTTTTTGACAATTTGTTCTAACACAACTATATCAACTATAAACAAAACCCCGTAAATAAATTACTGCTGGATAGGGAATCCCCCCCAGGGTGCAACAAGCCCATTTAAGACAAAAACTTTAGAAGTTTGTAAGATACGTTAACAAGAGTTCACCAAGCAAGAATACATGCAACCCACATCACAGGTAACGCTGTACGCACGTACCATAAACGCACTAAATTTATGAGGAGAAAACTACGGCCTGTGGAGACTATTGATCACCTCCCTTCTGCAAAAGCCGCCTAGTGCTGACGATCGCGGCGAGGTCTGTTAGCCGGCCTTCTGTTCTGGGTCCGTCTAGTCCCTAGATCAGATTAGCGCGTTGCATTGCCCCGCAGATCCCGCCATTTTATATTCGGTTGTCAGGGGAATTCGAACTGTGGAGAGCCACTATTCCACAAAAAGCAACATTAATATGCTCGAAAACCTCCATCCTTAATTGTCATCATTTTTCCGTCATTGCCGAGTGCTGCCTGACAGGGCTGTCGGGCGATGGAATATTAGATGGCTGCGGCGCTTCGCGTTGCGCTACTTTCTGCGTGCAGGGTGTCTCAGCCGTGTTGCCCCGCGGCAGCTCGTGGACCAGCCCCACTCGCAGCTGTGCACGGTGGTGACGTCAGCCAAGCACGCTCTGAACCGACGGGTATTGTATCGTACGTACGAAAACTGTCAAAAATCCCTTATATTGGTGTGAATCTCATAAAATCTACTAGTTTTTATGACAAAACAACTTGAGAAGCAGTTATTTGAGCAAAGTATCATTGCCTCCATTGATATCGGATGCTCATTTAATGACAAATTTTTGAAAAATAAAAGATCTCCAAATTCAGAAAAAAACAAAAATAGCTTTAATAACCAATCATACTCCAAGCTTAAAATATATTTTTAACATTAGTATGAGAAATGTCACAATTTCATGAACTAACCAGAAAAGTTTTAAACCGTTTTTCTAAACTTTAACAACTTTGACCGCCACTTCAGCTTAAAAACAGCAGTCTGTAAGGTTCGTGCGATCCAAATGCCCTCCCTTTTAACTTCGAAAAATCTTTATTCGCAAGGAAAGAAAAGACTGTTGCCCCATCTTAGTTTTGGGGAATTTGAAAAAAAAGTACCCTGAGCCTTAAGGACGTGTCTCTAAAATGTTTGAAACGATTCACCGTATTAATAAGTATACTTCAATAATGATCTACTACAGTCGGTTCAGGTATGCGAGAGATTGTTTTGACTGGCTGGCGAGATCCGGCGCCGACCTACCCGTCGGTTTGCGGGGTTTTCCCCGACAGGGTATCCCCCTCCAGCGGCCTTCTGGCGGAGCAAAGCGCCCCAACCAGGACAAGCTCTCGACCGGTCTCTGAATAAGACTTCGATATGTAGCTAGTGTGAAAAATCCTGTCACCGTCGGGTGTGGATCCCTAGGGCCTGGCGGTAAGAGGCACTCCAGCGGCATCAATTAATGCCCTGAACCACTTAAACCAGAGATTCGAGATTTTAATGTCCACTAAAATTGGCATAGTGATGTTTCATTTTCCATTTTCTAGGCAGTTTGCTTATTGGTTAGATTAAGCAAATATAATCTAGAAGAAGCCGCGAAAGACGCGACGCGAAAAGTCAATTTTTTTCTAGCAATTTGTTTTGCCTTGAGGTATAAAATTTGAATTGCAAAATGGGCCGAGTACCCTGTGTCCAACCCAAAGACGAAGGTCTTTAGTGTTTCAGAAATATAAATTTCGTTTTTATATTTTATTCAATGACCCGGCCAGTGGCATGGTTCCATGAATTGTCGATCTGCTATGTCAGCGTGACAAAACGTATTAAGCACGTGCTATGGAACGAGATGGCGCGTGACTCGATGGAGATCGGCCAACCATAAAAAGCCAGTGATCGAGGAATCCAGTGCCCAAAACTCTCTCTTTATTCTCTGCTTAAGCCTTCGTCAATCTCCATCGCTAAATGTGTCTTTTATTGCCAACGGCAAATCATCACTTCCTCAGAACCACACATTTTTCTTGATACAATGTTCATGATAGGTTTTGCGTTTCTCTCTTTTCCCCCTATTCGTAACCTTTGCCGAAATTTGCTTTCCTTCGCCCGTTTCATAGCTTCTGAACAAGCCGGCAAAAAATAGTTGTGGATGTTAGAGGAGATAGTTATTACAGCAAGAAAAAAAATTAAATTAGGAGTGACGTTTGCGAACAAACTACCCCACCACCTTTACAATCTATTCTAAAATTAAATAAATAGATATAAACTACGAATTGAAGACTTATTAATGTCAAACATTTCGTAGATAATGAATGACATTTATTTGTTAGTACAAAGATTTTTGGTAATTTCATCACGTGGCGATTACGATTTTTACTTTCTCGATCTTACTTGGTAAGAAGACAAATTATTGTAATCGTGCGCCGGAAAAGAGCGAATTTTCGGCAGAACATTTCATATTGCCGGGCCCTGATAACGAAAAAGTGGATAAATCTTGTTCATATATATATATATATATATATATATATATATATATATATATATATATTGAAACGAAGTACGTTTCTGTATTAGCAACAATTAAAATGATCACTAATTTACAAATTAAAATTAAGTACTGAGTTGAATCAGAGCAGTAACGCGGCCGCGCCGCCGCCGCCACCAACCGGTCAATCGGAAGGGGAAAACGCGAGGCGAGCGACAGTTAGTGGTGCGCGAGGGCCCTCGTCTCGAGTGAAGCACGGACGGGCAAAAGTGCTGCGCTCCCAAGAGATTATTTGTCGTTGTTTAGTTGGCAATTTCGACTGAAGTGTGGAACCTAAGGTTGATAAGATTAAACCAATCAGATGAATTAGTGGAAGTAGAATTGCGCACGAACTGAATAAAACGCAATAAGACTGGTAATCGTGTGGCCGGTGGGCTCGTGTCATAAATCTCGGGATTGGCGTCCTGGTATAAATATAACAGTGGGGCAAGTTACTAGTATAAGGACATCCGCGGAGAAGTCGAGAAAGGTGGTGTGACAGAGAGGCTTGAGAGAGGACACAGCGACGAACATTCAATCACGCGTCGTGCGTTCCATACGTGAGACATTGTTCACAGCCGGCTGGAGTGGATCCTGGCGAATTCATGGCCGTTATGTTGGACAGAGGAGTTTGATGCCGCAGGGGAAGGCGCGAAGTCCGCGGCGGACTTCGGGGCGAACAAAAGATTTGCCGACAGACAACGCCGCCGTTACACGATGGCCCCGCTCGCCTCCGAGGAAGCAGATGGTTTTTTAAAACATCAAGGTAAGCGTTGACCGTGCACTTGTTTCCCAAGGCTCTGCGCATTGTGATTTGTAAATCTGTTTGGGTAAAGATGGTTCTCTGATCATGTAAAAATATTTAGATGTTGCAAAAGAATTTATAACGATTACTTCCTATGCTACACCAAATTCCTGGAGACCCATTTACGAAAATGTACCTGTCCCATGCATAATTTATTTGTCATGAAAGAACCGCTTCCCAGGTACGTCACAATGTATAATATTACTGCCTCTAACCTGTGGTATAGCCACAATCCACGTTTTATGGGTCCTTGATACTGAAAAATAGATTGACAGCAAAACGACTACGGTCAATTCTAGCGCCTAAACCGTTGAACCTATTTTCTCCAAAATTGATATTCCCCGATCGGTGTTTTGATTTAATTTTCTCTTTGGCGTACAAGACGCTTAATGGTGCAGGTCTCATGATGTTGAAATCCCTGATTTTTCGAAAATTACAAAGTTGCAATTTTCTTTTTGGGGGGTCTTGCTACAACTACAATACTGCAGATAGAGATTTTTCAGTAAAGAAATCTGTTATTTAAAGACATCTTGAAATAGATCATGCTCAATTTTTCGAAAGTATGTGTAGTTGGGTTGCGCAAAATAATAGACAATTTCAATGTTTTATCAATCGCTCATTTTTTTTCTTTTAAATTTTCTCGTTTGAATTAAAGAACGGGTAAAATAGTTGGTGATAGTGCCATTTTCGTAGAACTCACCAAATTTTTCAAAATTGCAAAACGCTAACATATGAAATCTACAAAATTGAGAGTTGCGATTTTTGTCTCGCGCAATGTTTGTTCTAGAAAATCTGCTCTTTAAAAAAGGCCATGTACAAGGTTTAAAAAAACAAGTAGATTTTTCGTAATTTATATCTTAAATTTTTGCAGTTTCTAAAAACACTATTTTCTCAAAACTTTACCTTCAGTTTTTTTCATTAAAGTATTTCCACTTACAGCGTACAAAAACATTTTTTTTAAAATAAATATTATTTCGCCAACCTTGATGTCATATAATTTACGACGGGCCTGTGTCTGAAATCTCGCAAAGCTATGACGTAATTTTCCGCATTCACGTACGGCCGCTGTCTTTTTCTCGGCGATTCTCGAGGTCTCGGTCGTCTTGTTTTGCGGGGCGCTTCAGCGGGACCCCTCGGCGCAACGGGACCGCGGGGTCATGAATGCAGAGGCCACTAGCCAATGACGTCACCCTCTTTCTTCTTTCACGCGTCACGATCTATCTCTTCAGAGGTTCAAAGATGTTAAGATTGCGTCATGCCCTGAAGGGTGACGCTCACCGCTGGTTCTTTAAGATCGGGGTCGGGTACTCGTGTCATGTTTCATACGGTGTTCCAATCAAGCTATTTTTTATGGATGTAGTTTTCAAGTTGCATAGTAATGTCTTAAATATCTTATATTTCTTATATTTATTGTTTTGATGAATTAACATTTCATTTACACATCTCAACATTTACTTAATTCATTTCTGTTTTTTAAACATACTGTAATCTTTATGTACTTATTATAACCATTCCATTTTTGTGTTTCCTCCTATGACAAAATTTTACACAACAATTCATCACGGTCACGGTACGCATCACGGATTCTTGCTATTACATAGGGCAAGTAGTGGTGCTAAAACAGCACGTACTTTCTTCCCCGTATTTTCACGCAAGATTATGCGAAAATTACCGCAATTGACGAAAAATTGAACACAACCTTATTTTAAAATCGATCTTTAAAGAAAAGATTTACTGATCGATAGAGGAATGTCGAGTTCGGAGAAAGTAGGCGTTAAGGCGCTAGCGTTGTTCACACACGGACCGACGGCTAGGCAGAGAAAGGCGTTTTGACGTCATTCAATTTTCTCGTATCAAACATCCCCAAAACATGGATTCGGGCTACACCACGTGTTAAAAGATTTTTTTAGATAAATTTAGCAATTGGATTTATGAACTTTTTGCATTACCATGGCCCTGTAAGAGTTTTTCTATCGAAAATTCACCTTTAATTTTCGCGCGGCATTACATACTAACTACTCTCTACTCATACTAGTTTTTCCTCGACCTATAATAGCATACTTTACTGCTTAATTTATTACTACACACCTGGACTGGCGTCCAGAGGAAGGGACAACTGAAGCTCTATTGCAAAGAGCACCGCGAGGGAGTGTGCGTCAACTACTTTAATCCCGTAAGTAAATTGCATGTTACATCCCGCAGTAGTGGTGTTCCTCTTCCTTTGGAACATGAGATCCGACGCTAAACTACACATTGGCTTGCGAGGTTTCCTCCAAATGTCTCCAACAGTTGACCACCGCTACAGCGAGGATAAACTCTAAGCCCCCGACGTAGTGCAGTGTGTGTATGCAGGCGGGAACAAGGGATGAGGAATGAAAGATCTCGCGCAGTTGTTAAGGTACTCTGGCATTCGCTCAGTACTGATCGGAGAAGCCATGGAAAACTACCGGTCAGACAGCCGGAATCACAGCAATTAAAATTCTCCTCCTGATCACGCGTCCCCTGAATTCAGCCTTTGATCGCATCGTGATGACAGCGGCGGGTCTGTCGTTGTGAGTAGTAAGTGCCCCAGGAAAGTCTCTCTGCACCGAAGGGATCTTATTAAAAATCGCGTTTATGTCCGTAGCAACCAGATTACTGGGAAACAAGTGAAGGGGACAACACATTCAGCATCTGTTATGATTGTGGTGACTACGCAATTTTCGTTTTAATTTGTTACAGGCTGATTCGTGCTAACAACTTTTTTTTTTTGCTAGCCCTCTCACCAGCAAGGTGCCACTGCTGAGACTTTCCTGGCGCACTGTAATTGAGGAGCCACTCGTGGATCGTTGCGAGTGAGTTGTAGATCGGGTTAACAAAAATGATGGAAACCACGATCGTTGTGCCACTCGGTATGGCCATATTTATGTTAAAAATACATTAAGTCTTCGTGTCTACATTTATATTTTCATTGCGAATGATCCTTCTCTCGAAGCGTCCTTAGCGGCTAGGCGCATTCAGTCGTCGCCGTTTGGGAACTGTGGCATCGTCTCCGGCCGCTAGTAAGCAACGCATGAGTCTGGTGCGCCTGGCCCTGAAATTGGAATGTCTCACTGTGTCTCAATCTACCAGGTAGCGGTTGAAGGAAGCATTGTGTCATTCGTAAAACCACAGTAGCCTGCTGCTGATTTGTAGACAGCTTGCGTTTCGGCACTTCTGAAATGTGGCATACGAGTACTCCGATTACGAATATTGTTTGTTCTGCACCTCCTCCTGAGAATCAAAAATGATCTCATATTGCCTAAACCGTGACGTTTAATTCTTAATTCAGTTTTGAAATGTTTTTCGTGCTAGTATTTCTTTATTGTCTTTCTGCGCACGAAACATATGGATCATTTCACTACGATTACATTTTAATATTATGATTGGCAGAGTTTTAACCACAAATTGAAGGATATATATTGGGTAGAAAATGTAAATTGTTTTTAAATATTTCTAGGAGTGTACTCTGCAGTCTGTTGTCGGCTGCAAATGAAAAGTGGCTGAATTAATAATCCTTAGATCACTAAAAGTCTGTCTTCAATTCATTTGCGTGACTCTTAATTGTTGATTTGAATGTACCGGAAAAATGAAATGTTTACTATCGAATTTCGTTTTAATAATACCTCTTTTTTACCAATACCTGGCTTCAGAAAAATAGTCCTTTGCTACCTAATCTGGGCATAATACATCTAATGCCCAGTTTTCAAAGGAAGGTAATCAAAATTCTATGTTTTGAGCTTCTGCCGTTTAAATGTCGATCACATCGCTTGAATTAAACGTATTATTAATTTAGCGCTGTTAGCTATTAATTTTAAATTGAAGTGATTTAAATTGACATTAGTAGGGAAATATTACATTTCAAAACTTAATTTTGAGTTGTTTGTTGCTTTTAGTAACTGGGGTGACGATGTAATAAACTTTATTGCAACAACATTCTCACAGTTCTTTGAACGATTTACACGAATTCTATTTGACCTCACTCAACGGTAGGGTTTCTTTTCTTCGTGGAAAAGCTACACCCACACCCTCCCCAGTCGATGTGTCATAGTAGTATGATTGCTAGTATATCACAAAATGTGATGAAACATTGTCAGACAATTAGTGGAATGTTGTTTTCGTATATGATTAGTGTTTTCCAAGAAATACGCCAGTCGAAGTCTTTTGTTAAACTCACACGAAAGATGCTGATTTCTAACAAGCTGTCACTTGTACAAAGCACATTTATTTCAATATTATTTCATCACTTAAAAGTTATTTTATTATTTATTGATATTTTAAAATATTTATTCAAATATAAATAAAATACCCTAATGTATTTTTCGGGGACCGTAGTCATTGTTAACTTTGTTCCATGATTCATTCCTGCATATTGAATTTGCATGAATAATGGCGTCTTTCCCATCATGATTTTGTCCCATTTTATGGGTCGAGCAGTAATAATTAAAATCAAGAGTTCATTGATTTACCCCAAAGTCATCAATTCCTGGAGACAAAATAGGGCGGAATTAAATAAAGTTTTGTGTAGTTAAGACATAGGCGTCTTCCCAGGGCACCTTTTTACATCTCACTGAAAAATTTTGAAATGGGGCGTAGCCCTAAACACTAAAACAAATTTCCGTATAACACCACATTCCTGATTTTTCCCCTTTTTTAAGCTGTTATCTAAGGGAATTGATACATTTCATTGGGAAAAGCTCTCCAAACAATCTGTCAACTCTGTAAATGCGTCAACATAAAATTAATTGAATATCGGTTTTATTTATAATCTAGTAAAACATGACACGTGTAAAAAATAAGTTCAATGGAAAAGATAGAACCAGAAATATAGTAGTCCCCCTTTTATTATAGGCTGCGCACGCCGCCTATAATACGCGCCTAGAGATCACTATTCTTACATCTAAGGGTTATTTCAGACGTTTTAAATCGCATTTTGGTTCAGTAATTCATAAACAGGTAGGCGGGAATAAATGTGACAAACATTTTATCGACAGTGCGATCTGCAGGCGAGTAATAGTAATTTAGTGGGAGCGAGAGTAGGCATTTAATCAATGCGAAAATGTCTCACACAAACTGACAGTAAAGGAGAATTGGAATTTTACGAAGAATATAATAAATTTACTCCTGAGTGCAATACATTAATCTCATATATTTGTAATATATAGTGCACACCAGCACTAAAAATAAAACGAACGTTTAAACGAAGCTGTTGAATTTATTGTGCGATTTTGCTTAAAAAACATTGTTTAATGAGAAAATTTACTGTGTGCCATATCTAGTATAAATTACAATTTTGCATGTGCAATTTATTTTTGGAATGAAATTTAGCAATAACGACTTTCATTCTTTTTTTTCTGGAGAATTAAATTATTTACGTTATCAAGTTCAACGATATAAAATAATTAACATAGTGGATATGGATCCAATGAAATGTCAGTCGAGAGTAAATAGACTTACACTCTTTCATTATATAAAGTGACACTTAAATGGAATTGAGATCAGACTCGTAGAAGTAGTATTAGAAAGCAGTTTTGTAATACATAATCTTCTTCTACCTTCGAACAGCATTCGTCTGTCATTTCCGAGGATGAGTAGTCAAATGTAATATACTTAAAATTACGGAATGATAGGAACGTACGATTTTATATTATCTTATTACAGTACTCGATTTAATTTTATTCCCTTGTGCTATTTATTTATTGTCAAACAGTAAAGTCTTAGGAGTTTTTATTGAGACCGGATTCCCAACCCTCTCTTTTCTAAACATAGTTGAATGTATTATTCATTAATAATATTATATTAAAGCGTAAGTCGTATGGCCATACCTAGTAATGGATGAATGCTTTTGATGAGTTGGAACTTGTGAAGATTCCATGCAACGACGCAATAATGGTAAAATGAGAGAGGGCAAACGGGTGAACTCCGACGAAACCTGCCGCGAACTCACTTTTTCCTCCACAAATTCCACGTGGAACTGCCGGGATTTGATCCCCACTTCCCCGTGGTGGAAAGCGAGTGGTCTGTACACTACACCACAGGTCGCCCCTGCCCGTGCCAGCAACAAGATCCACTCCAATCGTTTGTCACATTTAATACATTTAATCATATCACATTTAATAAAAATAAAAGTTCGCAACCATGCTATAGTCACAATTGCTGAAAAGGAAGACCTACAGATTTGATTTGATGATTGTACTGACACCCGCCGACGACAATGTTAGAGCGAGAGCAACAAGGGGAGTGTGGAGACTGCGACGCGGGAATATGCGAGGAACTCACCGTGAACGCCAGCGCGCAGAGGGCCACGGCCGCGAGCAGGCGGCGGGCCGTCGCCGTCCCCGTCGCCGTTGCCGTCTCGACGCCCATCCTCTCAGCTGCTTGACTCTCTCCTCGACTCTTCCGGACGTCTCCCTCGCACACGCACGCACCGACGTGTCTTGCTCACTCACTCGCGCACGCACCGTGTGTGTGATTGTCGCCGAGCGCTCCGTCACGCGTCAAACTGCATCGTCGAGCGCGGGGGCGGAGGCTGGGGAGACGGAGCGGACGCAGGAGGTGGCTGTGCCCGACGCGGGGAGGTGCTCGCGACTGGCGGCACGCGAGAACGACCCGCTCGCCAACGGAGCGCGCTCGTGAAGGGGCTCGACGGTGGCGCTCGTGGCGGCCGCTGGGCGCACCGCGTGAGTTACGACGCGGGGGTGGGGTTCTAAACGATTTGGCCGTGATACAAACACTGGAGCAGGAGTCCTCTCATCCTCGCTATACATTTCGGTTAGAGGCAGTTTGTCAGGAGAGGACCGGCTAGAGCAGCTCTGGGACATTCGTTGCAGATTTTTTTTATTACAAGCCCATTTTTACCTGTTTCTATTTACGCGTTTCTTGTTTAACCATATCCCGAAGGAGTCCACAAATACTAAGTTTTACCCGTCCGTATTAACTATTTCGTGTTTAACCGTATCCCGAGGTTTCCCAAATACGCCCAATTTTACCGGTCCGTGTTTGCGATGTTCATGTTTTACTATAAAGATCCATTCACAATGCAAACGTAAACATAAGCATAGCACATAGACATAAACATTAACATAAGCGATAGACTGAAGTATTCACAATGCCTAACATAAACGTAAGCAAAATAAGTTTCTATTGGCTGAGAGTTTCTGGTTGGATGTGATAATCGATTTCAAGACATCGACTGTGTCTATGTCCCATATGACGTTAGTTCTATCGACTTCGCTCCAATTTCGATTCTCGATTTTGAGTTACCGTTCTGTGATTGGTTCATTTCTTATGTCTTACGTAAGCATAAGCACATATGCCTGAAGCTTGCAAGCTTTTAAGTAAACGTCTTACGTGTTATGCTTATGGGAACGCATTGTGAATGAGTCCGCTTATGGACGTAGTCCTAACTTTTATGTTAACGCCATGCTTATGTTTATGTTTGCATTGTGAATGGGTCTTAAGGCGAAAGACCCCACTGTCGCACAGTTTCCCCCGTCCGTATTTACGCGATTTCTGTTCACCGCATCCGACCTAAGCCATTGATGCCCAGATTTACCCTTCCATATTGCCGCGGTTCCCGTTTAACCGTATCTCAAAGGAACCCCACGGACGTCCCGTTTTACCCGTCCGTGTTTGGGCGGTTTCTCTTTCACCTTCTCCCGAGCCCCCAAGGCGTCCAATTTACCCGTCTGTGTTTGCGGGTTTTTTCTTTAACCGTATCCAAAAGGAGACGACAGACGCCCAGTTTTTTCGCGTCTCACCCTCGTGTTTCGTCTGAGTTTCGGCTGTATTACTTTAGAGATGCAGAGCTCTATAGTGCTCCTATCGTGAAGATGGCTTCTGTATTTTGTAACTTGCGCATCTTTCGCATACGTCCCCCGTACGTCACATAGAGTTTTTACTGTTTTTTGACTAAATAAATCTACATCTAAATCTTAGAGTCTGTTCAATTAGATTCAGTTTTCTTCGTCCATTGATCGTTGTGCAGGCCCAAACGTGTTTGCTCGTAACGTTTTGTCCATTTACAGAATCTTTCCTATGCCAAGTCCACGTCGGATGTTGCCTCTTTAGCATAGGTCCTTCGGTTCTTGTCGATGACGGATTTTCCAGTACTACGTTACTGGCTGGAATTCAACCAGTACTGACTGGAGAAGCATTCAAGCGACCGGCTGCTCTGAGCTGTAGCTTTCTGCAGTTTCTCCGATCAATACCAGGCGATTGTCGAAGAAGTACTTAATAAATGGGCAATGGACCGCGCGCGATCTTTCCTTTCTGATCCGTTTCCATTACTCTCCCCCTTACACATACCTGAACTACTCTACAACATACTTTGGGTGCCTTAGAGCTTTTCTTGTTTGGGGCGGTGCCGCGCTGGGAAGAGATATGGGTTGGAAAACCTCGCAAACCTGCGTGTAGGTCGGCGTCGAATCTTACATATCAGTTTGACGGGAACACAGCAACCTCTCTGGATGTAAAATTTTAAACAATGATTTACAAAGTGAAACATTTTCGTCTGGGTTCGCCTAGTTTTAAATTCTTTCGGTTGTACTGCTTACATTCATTCTATGAATAAATAAAAATATTGATTTTTATTGTAAATAGTTTTTAAAACCGTTTTCTGAGAGGTATTAAGGGTCCGTATAATCACAAAAAGAAAATCGTCAACTTATGACATGTTATATTTAAAAGAATATATTCAATCAATTGGTTGTATCTGCTATAAGTTTCTATACAAGAGTATGTGTGTCTATTCGAGTTCCTGAAAAAATTATGCCTCAAAAATAATTCAATACATGTAATTGTGGAAATATTTTGTTTTCACATTAAGTGAATAACTTCTTCTTAGACGTTATGCACTCAGAATCACCGTTTTGTGGGTCCTTGGTACCGAAAACGTGCTTGACAGCGAAACGTGTGTGGTCAGCGCTATCGCCTAAGCCGTTCAGACGATTTTCTCCAAAATTGTTGTTCCCGATCGATCTGCCCAAACTCGAAATTCTGCGAGTTTGAAACGGACACTTATTTTGATTTTTGGGAGGACTGTCCATGATGTCTCAACATTTTCAAACATTTCTCAGAAATAGCACCTTTCTTTTAAATTAAATTTTCATCGGGCAGAGAAAAGGACTTGTCGGGAAAATGGCGCATGTCTAACTTTGTTGATATCATTGAATATTGTACAAAAATTTGCAAACTTACGAAATATTTTCTTCCATCAACTTCAGTATTGAAGATATTTTTCCTTAATGAAATCTACTCTGAAAAGACGACCTTAAAAAAGATAATTTACAAATTTTCTCTTAAATATACGTGAAATATAGTCAATTTTACTTTCTCGCTCTTACAAATATGAGAAGAAAAAGTATTGTAATCGTACGCAGGAAAACGACGACTTTTCGACAGAAAATATATTTTTCAGCCATGATATCGAAAATGTGGATAAATCTTGTTCCTATATATAGTAAAGTTCTTCCTCTAAATCTTAGTGTAGCCATAATCTATACTTTGGGGGTCCTTGACACCGAAAAATCGATTGACGGCAAATCGTTTGTCTAACCGTCTGCGGTCAACGCTAGCGCCTAAATCGTTCAAAGGATTTTCTCCAAAATTGATATTCCCCAGTCGATCTGAACGAACGACTTTGGCAGTTTCAAAGGGATATTTCGATTATTGAGAATACTTTATATGGAATGTCAAAAACATCGATATTTTCTCAAAAATGGCTTTAAGTTTTACTTTCCCGTATACATACGTATATACGTAGAAAACTCGTAAGGAAAGTTATGTAATGCTGCGCGAAAACGGCGACGCATTTTCGGCAGAAAAAAATTAATTGTCGAGCCCTGATAACGAAAAGATGGATAAATTCAGCTGCTAAATCAAGGGGGGGGGAATCCCCTGACACGTAGTGCAGCCAGAATCCGTGTTTTGTGGGTCCTTGATACCGAAAACCCAAAACCCATGTGGTTCGATTTAAAGCTTTGAGATTTTGAAAAACATTCTTTAAAATTTGGGGTAGTTTACAAGAAGCTCCTGAGACTCTTCCAAAATGTCTCCAAAACGGATCTATTTCTTTTGTTTAAATTTCTTGTAAGAATATAGTAAAATACATTTATAAAGATGGCCTAGGTCGGATTTTCACGGTTACCCTTAAATGTTCGAAAATTGTATTTTTTTTTTCGACGTCTTCCTACAACTACATTATTTAAGATAGAATTTTCCTTCAAATAAACTTTGTTCTGCATAGTGAGTTCTTTTATTAAGGTCACGTACATTTTTTGAAAACTAATGTAATTGTCAGCAATATGTGTAATTACAAAAAATAACAAAACAATCTCAAAAATGGTTCCACATTCTTCTTCTAACTTTTCGAAGAGTGCTAATTGCACCTTAATATGACGTAAACTTCATTTTGGGGTATTTTTTTGTATTTTTCAAAAAAATTTCAAATGTAATATTTTTGAATAATTTCTCGCGCCCTTAATATGCACATTTCCAGCAATTTGTAAACACTATTGTATTTGTGAGTTAATTTGCTTCGAATGACTTCTAATGAAGTTTTTCCAAAACTCGAAAATTGTCTGTGAAAAAGAGCTTCAAATTTCGAATTTATAGTAGCGCTATAATAACGCCATTTACTTAAAAGCGGCTCCAAATGTTTCAAAGAAAATTGCCGTTTAGGACGTGGTTTTACTGTTCTTTAATATTCTTAAAATAATATAGCCGTTCTACTATCAGAAACCCGAAAAATGAAGAAAATTTCCAAAACATGTACTTTGGGCGGCGATAGATGGCAGCTGACAAGAGTATGTGGCAAGTCCGAATAGCTAGCCGAGACCAAAGAAAACAGAAAACTAATACGGGAAATGAAACGAGAGATGTGTTCTTCGAACAATTCACTCTTCCTTAAACACAACATTTGAAGCAATTATTCAATCTTCCTTGGCAGTTTTCGCTTTCCTTGATAGTCACACAAATATTAGAAAAAGTTTTGACTCTTCAGAGAGCTAAGAAAAGACTTCCATGCGAAAACACCGGATCGTACAAGTACAAACCTGCTCTTTGCAATATTTTTTAATACTGTCCTCGATTTGTTGTGAGAAGCAGAGGGGGTTTTGGAGGAGCAGGACGCCAGCTTGCTGGAGTATGGAAATTGAAAAATTATTTGTATACTAAAAAGTATTGGATTATTTTCTGCGTTCTTACGTACTTCAAGAAAAACAATTCCAAGCCAAAAGAAATAAAACTAATGTTTTCAAGTTTAAGTAATAAATACCATATGTTATCATTAGAACCAATGCAGTAAGCTTTGATTTCACTTCGATTACATGGGAATTTTGCTGAAACGATGTTTACGTATTGAATATCATAGCGAACCGACACCTTAAGTTTAATAACAAACGGTGTATTATTTACATTATGAATTTTTAGTTGTACATTGATGTACCGCTAACATTTAAATCGTAGGTCTTGATTGTGATCGTTTGCAGTTGTCGAGTGACTTGCGCTATTCTTGCTATAATTTTCAATTTGGTTGCTTTTTTAAATCAACTCGCATAGTATTTTAGTCTAGCGCGTTTCTATTTTTGTTGTTCATTTACTTCAAGCTATTTAATTTAGTTAATTAATAAAAGGTTGTTCTTTGTGTTGTGCTATAGCACACGTTTTTCCCTAGTACGTCCGTGTAACCGGACCTAGTCCTAGTACCGATATGCTGCAAAATGATTACATTCAGATATTAGATCTGCAATTATCAAGTTTCACTCTAAAACATTACAAGGTTTTCGCAATATTTTGAAATTTCTGAGTTTTTCAACTCATACAGACATTTCAAAAAACCAAACCTATCAACAATGTCTACGTATGCTTTACTTTGGAGTTCTAGACTAGAACCAAAGTGTCTATTATTGGTAGGAATGTCTCTACTCTGAACGTCTCTTTTCCCAGAAGTTCCTTATTACTACATACACACTCTGTAAATTCAAGAATGGAGCTACATTCTATTTGATGCCTTTATGTATCATGATATTCTTTCACAACTGATTTCGCTTTTGTTTTGGACTCATAGTCGTCTAAATCATTCCTCTTCTCCCTAATTATTCCTCCCTATTTATTTATCCTTATTAAGACCAGCATCTTCACTGCTACGGACAAATTTACTTTTTCACATGGCAGTAGTTTACTTGCTGCATTAAATCTACTGAGGATTTAATTCCTCAATATAGTTTAAAAATTGTTTTAAGTTTTTTCTTTAATCTTTAAGCCTTAAGACGTGTCTCTGATTTGTCACACCATTTCTTATAGACTGAAGACATAATCTGATTTTATTATATCCTTCACATACAGCATTTACTGCATCTGCCTGCGCAGAACATCTAGTATTTGAAAGTTGTTTCACCATTTTATGATGAGAACCTAAATATGAACAAAGTATCTTCTAGAGGTGTGCAGACGATGAAAAGGTGTGAAGATTTGGTACAAAATCAAAGTAAGTTGTCACAGCTAAAACACACTTGATAGCATGTACCTCTATTAAATTGAGTGAGTGTACATCTTATGGTACATACTAAGCATACGTATTTAGTTCCATTATCTTCGCTTGTAACCTTGACCATCGCTCTGACATGTTTGCTGCGTTGACATAAGACTGTCCCTTACAATTCAGGATATCTATGTTATTGGTTTCTAAGTCAATTAAGATTGTCACAACTTCAGTAAGATGTTCTGCATTATGACCTTGAATCGGAATACACTGCAAAAACCGCTCTTTTGGAACAACGTCAATCACATATCTTATAGTTGATATGATATTCACATATCATAAGTTGATCAATATGAGTCACATCTGGAGTGGATTCTACAGAAATAGCGTAATATTTTGCTTTTCGATTACTGAAAGAACTATAGTCCATATTATTTCTACGAACTCTTCGCAAATGGTGGCTGACAGGGTATGATGAAATCGCCTTTCTCGCCATATTTCGTCATGTGTTCATGTAAATCTGGTTCAAACTGACTTATACGTTCCAAAATACTCAAATAATTTCCATATTTTACTGAACCAAGTCTTTGGTCAGAACACCTTAAAGGAAGTCCTCTCGATGCTAAAAATTGAATTACTGCAGTAACTCTTCACCATGTCGTTCCAGTATTGTCGCTCATTATTATATTGGGTGATCAACTGTGATTACTCGCCCGAGTGTTTTTAAATAAGCTACCATGCGATTTCTATGTACTTGACTACTTTCATGTTCTGATGAAGCTTTCAGAGCAAGTTTCCTATCATTAAATCCATTTCCGCTAAATGGAAATTTGGAGTGAGAAAATGATTTGCACGCAAAACAAAGTTTTCTCTTCGCAGATGAATATATGACGCATTCTCTCTGTGCAATTCCTTTGATATTGACAATTGTCACAAGAACATTGAGTACGTCGTCTTTCTTCCATATTATCTCCCATCTCCATTATTATACAGGCCGAGTTATCAAAATTATTTTCTTTATTTTGACTGGCAGAAGGTCCTTTGTCTACCCAATCATCCCGTAAAATGTCATTAGTATGTGGCCAAAGACGGGGTTGGATATTGCATAGTGACTTTTATGAAACAATGGTACTTAGTTTCTTGAAGCGCAGCCTGTCAGATGTTCTTGAATAACTTTATTTAACGTCATCAGTAGCATAACGAAATGAGCGCGGGCCCGCCCGCAAAACTTTTATACGGGCCCCCTTTATAAAAGTGTACAGTAAACACAAGTAGTGTTACTGCCTTAAATAGTAAAAATATTCTCTAAAAATAGGCTCTCTTGTACCTGGGCTCGCCCGCATTGCGGGCCTTGCTGGCCCCAACGTTACGCCATTGTACGTCATAAAATATTTACGTTCTAGCACACTGTTACTTCTCCCTGTTTCTGTAAATTGGTTTTCTGTGAACTCGAAGTTGATGGGCCAGGAATGTGATTTGCCGGTACATTATCATAAGCTGTGTTATCCTTCTTGTTGACAGTACAACTGAAATAATTATTTTCGGGATTCATTTCATATTCGCATTTTCATACCTTCAGTAATTCGCTTTCCTTTCGCCAAAGGCGTTGCCTTCCCAGTTCTCACTCTCCACCTCCCCTTCCCACCACACGTGACACTCTTCCCGCGATAACTCCCGCCGCAGCTGGGAGCGGAGATCCGAGCACTCGCGCTTGTCTGAAGCCAGTTGGGCTGGCGTTTATTATTTCAGAGCGAGCTGCAGGTTAACGCATTGACCAATTCTTAATATTTTGAGGCCCCCTAAGAGACCGATGCTCCCGGTGGTCGCCGGGTTCGCCCATAAAGCGGCCCTGCTTACCGCCGTTCAAGCGGTACTGCTTACGACTATAAGGAATACTGACACAATAAATAATACACGCATGAGTGGATTATTTACTAAAAGTAAAATATAATTATTCATCAATTACTTACTGCAAGAGTCGTGGGGCGCGGTTTACAATACTGTTGATACAAACGATAATTAAAATTCTTTTTTTTTCACGCGTTCGTTTGATTTTAACATTTGCTTTCCTCTTCAAAAAAGAAAATTAAATATTTCAGAGAAAATCAGTTCTTGGATAACACAAAGGATTAGGACATAATGTAAAAATAAACGAATTCATTCTTTCATTTCTAAGCATAAAAACAGTGGTTGCCAACTCAATGCTCCGAGACGTCTCAAAACTGCTCTCCTGTTCGAAAAACGAGCTTCGGAGCAAAGCTAATGCCGGACGCGGCGTCGGGCGTAGAGTGTTCAAATGATGGTACGGAAGTGGGGGGAAAGGCTAGCTCGATAATTAGGTTTTTAAATGGTAATTATAATTTAAATGTTAATTAATAAGTAAAAATAAGAAAAATTAAAAAATGGAACGTGGATTATTTCATAACACAAAGCAATATCCGACTCTATCGTAACCAGTACTGTAGTTCCACTTCCATTCTTCTAACACATAACTGTTTAGAGAAGACAGTTTTAATTCTAATACAATACTGTATACAATGTTATATAATATAACAATTTTAGTTGATCCCAAGCCAATAACAATGTTACACAAAATACAAAAGTTGTAAATAAGTTAAATAAAATATACTATACGCGCTGAATCCCAATCTGAAGCTAGACTTGCACCACCACCCTCGAGTTTTTTTAGCTGCGGAAAAACACCGTGACATTTGTAGACCAACGTTTTCGGGGGTTGTTGTCAGACCCAAGACTTGACACATGTTTCTTTATATATGTCAAAGCGCTGAATCCGAATCCGAAACCAGTATTGCCACACAACCTTCCAGTTTTTTTATTGCGAAAAACAATTAAATTTACAATTTCACGGTGTTTTTTCGCGATTTAAAAAAACCGGAGGTTGGTGGCGCAATTCTGGCTTCAGAATAGGATTAAGCGCGTCGACATACATAGAGAAACATCTGTCAAGTTTTTGGGTCTGAAAACTTTTTTTATTTTGTGTGTTTGTGTAGTTAATGTTAACAAATAGGTACAAATAGATACCCGGCAGGGGTCACGTGGGAGAATTTGGACTCCAGGCTTCTCTATTTTAACAGTACAGTTTCGTTTGAGATTGTTGTAAATCCTCGTGATTTTCAGTTACTTTTCTATAATCTTCTATCTGCAAAATCCTTTTCTCATTTCATGATTACAGGCTATCTGTAATTTCTCAGAAATTGATCTCGCGGATTTATCAGAGTTGTAAAGCTGTGTAATGCCTCTGTCGGTTGATCTCCTTAACATACTGCAGTTCTTTCGAATACACTAAACACTCTTCCATTGTTACGGAATCTACAAAAGGAAACCTTTCTTCTTAAACCGAAAGGAAATTAACAGGTGTAGATGGTCTCCCACTCATGTTCCCTGAAACACCGGCAGAAACCCACTGGTTTTCGTTATCGGCGACCTCCGTCTGTCCCTCCTCCCCTCCCCCTCCCCCCCTTGCACGCACCCCTTCTCCGAGACGGCGCTCGCAAGGGAAAACAGAGCTCCGACGTCATTTCTCCGCCAGTTGGGAAACTCTGCATAATAACGTAGCTCAAAATTTCCTCCTCTACTTTAATAAAAAATATCGTTAAGAAGTTATAAGGCATGTTAAAATCATGAAACATGATCAGGATATTTTGAACTCAAATAATAAAACCAAATTAACTAAATCGACCAAATCAACTAGAAACCTTGTAGAGAATGTAAAGAACTTTGTAGAGAAAGATAACAATAGAAATGTGAACGATCCGGCAACAGTGGCTAGTCCCTTTAACCAATGCTTTTCGAGAATTGCTGCCGATCTCACTAAGGGTCTTCAGGGTCACTAAGGATCTCACTAAGGGTCTTCAGCCAAAAAAATCAGCATTAGACGTTCTCCAAAAGTTTTAGGCTCGATATTCGTTTCCGAAACTTCTTCCAATGAAACTCCCAAAATAATTGGTAAACTAAAAAATAAATATTCGGTCCGTTTAGATGAATTTCCGGATTGTCTGTTAAATACCTGTGTGCCCGTCATTATACACCTATTAACTCACATATTTAATGTATCCTTATGCAAAGGAATTTTTCCAGATATTTTTAAAACAGTTAAGATTAAGACACCTTTCAAAAAAGGCAACGAAAATGATATTCAAAATCAGAGACCAATTTATCTTTTTGCGTTTTTTTTATTTCAAAAAGTTTTAGACAGTTTTACTTACGAATGGAAACCTTTCTTAGTAAACACGACGTATTTCCAGATTGCCAACAACGTTTCGAAAATCAAAAACAAAAGATATTGCCTCATCCATGAATCAAAACGAAACACCTATTGGAATATATTTAGATTTTTCAAAAGCTTTTGACGCCATAGATCATAACATTTTACTTTCAAAATTACCTTCGTATGGAATTCATGGTATTGCTCTTGATTGGTTATGTTCGTACGATCTCAGAGAGTGGAAATACCTTTCTAGAATAATGGAACATTATACACACATTTGCGATTCTTTGCCCATTTCATCTGGAGACCCGCAGGCATCGATGTTAGGCCGTATTTTTTTCCTACTATATGTAAACGATATGCCGTCGACGATTAGAAACGTCAGAACAGTTCTCTTTGTGGATGATACGATTCTTTGCAATAAAGAAATCGTAAATAGGACAATATCAGATGCTTCAAATTGGTTCCATAATAACAAATTGATGTAATGAAAAGAAAACTGTTTCAATGCAGATTTCCATTTCAAATAAACAGCTCTGTATTCCACTGAAAATGAACGGCCAATGTGCCATTGACTGAAGTTAAGGTAACAAAATTTTTAGATCTTTCAATTCAGTCAAATCTTAAATGAAACGTCCATTTAAATGGATTGAACATTAAAAGTTCTTTATGCTACGCTTTCAGAATTCTTTCAAATTTAGTCAGTCTCCATTCTGCTCGTTGTGTATATTTCGCGAATGTTCATTCCCGCCTGAAATATGGTATACTATTCTGGGGTGATCCCAATACATTTTATAGCTCCCAGACTTTTAGATTACAAAACATAATTGTACGAATAATGAAATAATCCCATCCACGCGATTCTTGTAATCCTCTCGTTATTTGATGATGATTACCTAGATTAATTTAGGTATTTGACCATTATCTTGTCACTTGATATATGAATCAGTGATGTTTGTCAAAAATGACTTACTTAAGGGCGGAAATATATTTTCAGCAAACGCCGATGTCTGTAACTACAACACTCCATCCAACTACAACGTAGTAATCATATTCATCAGGTGGCAGTATCAATAGCTCACTGCAAAAAATTCACATACAATACATGAACATTATTTTACAACACCTTGCCAGATGACATTAAACGATAAAATTCAATACAACATTTTATTCCAAGTAAAATATTTTTGCTGCAAAAACACTCTATTACTGTAACGAATATTGCATCACCTGCCGGAATTCGCTGCGCGCGAATTGTGGCATCTGCCGGCGCCCCCCCCCCGAAATGGACGGTTCCGGACTATTCGCGAGTCGCGTGGAGAGGTGGAGCAAGTGCTGGTTGTGTCGAGACGAGCACTGGCCAGGTATAAATGCGCCGCTGCCGGTGGCCGTGAGTCAGTGTGTGTAAGTATATCAGTGTAAGTAGTAGTCGGAAGTAAGCAGCCGCGAATCAGTTAGAGTATGTAATCAATAAATAAGCAGTCAGTCCGTCAGTGTGACTGAAGAGGAAGCTGTGCTGTAAAGTGTGCATTGCGGTGAACAGTGGTGCAGTCAGTGAACAGCAGTCTGAAGTCTGCAGTGGAAGCTGAGCTGTGAAGTGTGCATCGTGCTAAACAGCAGTGCAGTGAACCCTGGTCTGCGCAGTGAATTGTGGTCTGTGCAGTGAATTGCGGTCTACGCTGTGAATTGTGGTCTGCGCTGTGAATTGTGGTCTGCGCCGTGAATTGTGGTCGGCGCAGTGAATTGTGGTCAGCGCAGTGTACCGTGGACAGTGCTTCGGACTGCAATAGTGTAGAAGTAAACTGTGTAAATAAATAATCAGATTGCAGTGTACTCTGAGAACGGAATTGTAAGGAAAATAATCAAGTGGAGAACACAAAGGCTGTGTAATATATTTGTAAATAGATCAAGTAATTTTAGTGTATAATTGTTCACAAATAAACCTCTGTGTTAAATACATGTGTGTGTATTAATTCGCTACCGAGAAACGTTACAATACAATTAGAGACTATACCAAACATCCAAAAGGAAAGTAATATTAATTTTAACAATGATATTTAATGTATTATTTACTATTTCATTGTATAATTCTAAAGAACCTGTAACAAGTATTGTACTTCAGCTTCTGGGTCAATGACCCTGTTCTCGATCAGGTTTTCTTCCAGTTTCCCTGATTTTTGAGCAAATGCTGAGGTGGTCCCTTGTTTTGTTCTGGACGAATATGTAACTTTAAATTAACTTCTCCCCATAGCACGTCACACACATTTTAATTGTTTTTGACGTAAATAAATAAATAAACAGTTTATAAAAACATACGGAAGTAACTTTTATGATTGCACAGGAGCTCGAAATTCGTTGGCATTTTACATAACCGGTGAAAGATCACGTGGAACCATATGTGTCATTCATTTCATTTTAGAAGCAACTTAACATCATTGCTAAGGTCGTGATAATAATCTCTTCGAACAGTTTTCAAAAAGGAAAGGTAGTGGCTCTGCTTCTTCTTTCGAGTCGACGACAGTTAAATTGTTTTGCAGGTAAGTAGAGAGAGCAAAGGCTCTCTGGTTTTCTAGGGCCAGGTCATCTCTGGATACATTAGGGCAGTCCGGGCAGGAAAGTAGGTGTTCCACCGTCTCTTCAGCACCGCCAGAGCACATCGCTGAGTCATTCTGGGCCGAGAATCCCCATTTTTGCATGTTGTTTTGCATCCACCAACACCCGTACACAGTCTGTTTGGAGTTCTCCATATGGTCCACGGTTGTTCGGAACCTCGAGGCAGGGACTAAAATGGATTTATGAAGTCGCCTGATAAGCGGCATTCGTCCATCCACAGGTCAAGCCTTTCCTGCTCGGCTGGTTTCTGGAGAGGGGCACTGGTCTGAAGGAAACGTTTGCGGGAACGGAGCCTTTGGTGGGCAGGAGATTGACCAAGCAGAGGGTGGCGTTTGTCGTTGGCCTGTCGACTTCTTTCCGCTCTGCAGGAAATCTCCCTGCGGATTTTTGGAAAGGCGATGGCCGAAAGAACACAGTTGTGAACTTTAGGCAGCTGTCACGTGGCGGCAGGATTGATACAAGGCGGTGTCAAACTTCTTGGCATGGGTGGATTTATGCCAAACTGGGGTGGCGTATTCACCTGCAGAGTTGCAGAGGGCCAGAGCGGATAGGTGGAGGACTCTGGGGTCAGCTCCCCAATTAGATCCAGACACTCTTCTGAGAATGTTGTTGCGAGTTTCAACTTTCATTTTAGTGTTAGTACAGTGTCTCTTGTATGTAAGGCTCCTGTCGAGAACGACTCCAAGGTACCGGGGCTCGGGATTGTGTGCGAGGAGTTCGCCGCACCACCGTACTTGGAGTTTCCTTGAAACTTGCTTGTTGCGAAGGTGGAATGCGTATACTTCAGTTTTAGCCGAGTTCGACTTCAGATCGTTTTCTTTGTAATAGCAAGAAAGCTTGTTTAAAGCTTCAGTGAGGATTTTTTTCTACCATTGCAAAATTGACTGAGATGACAGAGCGAGGTCGTCGCCGTAAATAGAGGAACGGCAGTACCGGCTGATGGACTGGTCATTGGTATATATGTTGAAGAGTGTGGGGGGCAAGATACTGCCCTGGGACAGGCCATTTTTAAGATTGCGCCACCCTCTGTTCTTGTTAATCATGGAGACCATAAAGCGCCTGTTACTAAGGAGGGCTTCTGTAATGCGGACAAAGTTAAAATCTCGGGTTAGGTGGTATAACTTGGCTAGTAACTTGCGTACATTGACGGTGCTGTAGGCGAATGACAGGTCGACCACACTCTTTATGAAACCTTTTTGAAAGCCGTTCTCTATGTGTTTGGTTAGGTTAATAAGCTGTCCCGTACAGGATCGCCTCGGTCTGAATCCTGCCTGTTCTAGAATGAGTTTCTCATCTATGATGGGGGTTAGTCTGGTCAACAGAATCCTTTCGAACTGCTGGTACGTGTGACATACAAGCGATATTAGGCGGTAACTTTTTGAGTTATTCGCAGGTTTTCCGTGTTTTAGCAAGGCAATCACTTTAGATTTTCTTCAGTTTTGGAATTCGGTTGGTTTTGAGACAAGAATTGAACATATTCGTTAACCATGTAACTGCTTTCCCGCCAGCATGTTTTAACTGTTCTGAAAAGATGTCGCATATGCTAAAACTTGGTAATTCTCTAGGACTCGCTTACGCTCACAGCAGAGGTTACCTCTCAACACTTTCCCGCCAAACGTTGTGACGTAATTCTGGACGTCTCTATAGTACTCTTTGATCCGTACCGTACTGTGTACTCTCTAATTCAGCACATGAGCTTCGATTCTGGCTGTTTACTCTTTGCTTTAGTCATCTTGCGTTTGACGAGGTAGTGAAACAGTGGCACGTGGGAGAATAAAATATGGTTAAGTTGAAGGCAATACAGAATACTAGTGGGAAGAAAACAGCAAAAACTGACTTATTAAAAGTGAAACATGGAAAAGTGAAGAAAACAAAAAATGTTGCCAATTTGGTGCTGAATTCTAATCAAAATGCGAAGCGTGTTCAAAACGTGATACATTCGGTAAAAGATGATGGTAACATTGAAGTATCTAATAAAGAAATTGTGAAGCATTTGAAACATCTTAAGAAGGCAGCAAATTCTTCGCATTTTTCGAATAATATATTTACTAAAAGTACGCCAAAAGAAGATGAGGTGGCTTCAAAGACAGAGGTTACTCTTAACCAAGTCAGTGTTAAAACCAAAAAAAATAAAAAGAATAAAAAAAAAGAAAAGGAGTTGAAAGTAAATGAAAAGGAAATTGAAGAAGCTCTTCCTGTGTCAAGATGGTCTGATGATCCAATTCCCAAGAAAGTTAGTTTTCTTCTACCTCTTGTGTAGATTTCTATAATATGTTGTATTAATTTTCAAATTTTCATACTATTCTGTATTTAAAGGTACATTGGAAAAACAGACAAAGACTCCTTATCTTTGGTTGTCGTGGTATTGGTACAAGGGATCGACATTTAATGAAAGACATACGAAGATTGTTGCCACATTCAAAAAAAGAAAACAAAATGGAAAGAAGAGAAAATTTAACTGTTGTAAATGAGGTAAGTTGGCCTTGCTTAATTCTATATTGCATTGGATTACTGTTCTGTATTATAATTTGTATTTTTGGGTAGGTCTGCACAATGAAGCATTGTAACCAATGTATATTATTTGAAGGACGTGCAAATCGAGATGTGTATATGTGGATTTCCCGTGTACCTGATGGACCATCTGTAAAATTCTTTCTTCAAAATAGTATGTTTACATTTTATGTAATCATTATTATTAACTTCCTAATGTGAACTTGCTCTAGATTGGCAACTCCATTTGCTTGCGCTGTTGGAAGCATGTACCTTATTTATTTTATGTCTTAGAAATGCATTGACAATTCTGCTTTGGCCTGACACTAAGTTGATTTATGCAAGTCAAGGAGGCTTAAGATTGGTTTGTGGCCACAGTGTGCAAAGCAACACACATTTTCCATAGAAGTATTCTAACATCAGTATGCCTCGAAATTTTGTGTTTTTAATTACCAAGGGAAAGTTTAAGTTATATAAATATTTAGTTAATTTGGGTACCCAATAAAGTTATTTTGGGTAGCCTTTATTTATTTTTATGACAAAATACTAAAATTCAAAACATACATTGCTCCCTCGAATAGAGTGGCCAATCTAAAGTAAATTTTAACCTATTAATATATCCCTGAAATGTTATTGTAGTATTAAATATATTCTTATGTTTTTTAGTTTATACCATGGATGAGTTGAAGTTTACTGGAAATTGCCTGGTCGGATCCAGACCACTCCTCTCATTTGATGAGAACTTTGAAAATATTTTACATTACCGCTTAATAAAGGAATTGCTAGTTCAGGTATGGTGATTGATTAAACTAAAATTTGGCCCTAACTTAGTAGCTTCGATTTTATACAATTGCTACCTGTCGGTGCTTAAAAGACCTACCAAGGCAGTATCTACCGCTCCTGAGGGGACATTCCTTGTACATTGGATATACCTAATTCTTTCCTGTGTCTTCACTTATTATTTGTCCCTGGTATCTTTTGGCTATATTTTTCTTTTGGGTGTAGGGATGCAGTTCCTTAATTACATTCAAAACACAATTGCCTGTCCAACCAAGATATTAATAAACTATTAGGAATTTGGGTGCATCACCAGGTCTCCCACACCATGAACACTGGGCTTTTGCGTGTTGTGTGGGTTTTGAACCTGCAACCTTAAGTGTACTTTGACTCACCTGACCCAATCAGTTATCTCACAAAGCGAGTCATGACCATTCTTCTTTTAAACATGTAAACGTTATGCATCAGTAATAAATTGATAAAACTAATAATGTAACTAAAACATACCTATCTATGCCTGTGGCCTGACATGTGTTTTGCATCATTCTATTGAGTATTGTAATTACTTTGTCACTATTCTTTTTAGCGGCAACAATGCAAATAAATTTTCTCTTCAGTGTTAATGACCATCATGACCACACTTTCTGATGAAAATTTTTCTTAAAACTAATTAACATTATATTATTAAAATTACATTATATTATTAAATATTATTAAAATTGCCCATACTCAAAATTAACAGAAAAATAATATTTTCCAAAAATATACATGATACATGTTAATCGTGGAGAACAAAATGTATTTGAAGAAAAAAATCTCTATCTTTAATGTTGTAGTTTGAAGGGGTTCAAAAAATTTCAAAGTTTTGCGATTTCCAAAAATTCAGAGTGAACAGTAGAAATCAAACCTATGCCTCTGTGTAAGTCTCTTTCTCTCTATTCTTACGAAAAATTTATTCTCCAAAGAATCATACTTTGAGATTGTCAGTTGGGTGGCATGTGTGAGTTTCCGTGATTATATTTCTTAGATTACATACAACGGCTGACATTACAATTTTTGAGCGAAGAAATCTAATAAGCTACTCCGGAATCCTACGGAGAATATTTAAGGAATCTTGTAGATGTTATTTGAAGCAAGTACCATTAAAATGATATTAAATATAATATCAGCGAAAAATACTTCAAATATGAATTGAAAGAGTAAAAAAATAACCTACTAGTGGAAATTGATGAAAAATGCATAAGAATGTCATAAAAACGAGCCATTTTCTTTTGTCAGAACATAAAATTAATGTTAACACTAAAAGGATTTGTTCTAAAATAAAAAGAAAAAAAGACACTTTATTAAAATCCGCCCTCTATTTATGACACTCTCCACCTCGAAATGGACTGTAAAATACCACATGTTCAACTGAATGCATAATTGGGCTTCGGGCAAGTGTGGGTTGCTGCATTGTCTTTGACACAAATGAAGCATTTGATAGTTTGCAAATAGGGATTAAGATTTCTGGTAAAGGTATCTTACAAGAAACTCAACTAGCTGAGAGCTTGTGTTGGCAATTCCATACCAAATGCCTGGTATAGAGAAGTTAGACTAAGGAGGACAGCTACTGCTGGCAACATATCTGAAAGGTTCTGATCATGTGCTTACCAGTGATGACAATTTGTCTCCCTCATTTGTTCATTTGTAAATGTCTCACTTGACTTTTGCACTTATATAGTCTTAGTCTGGTAAAAATATAGTGCTGTAGTGTGCCCTGAGAAGTAATTGAAATAAGTGTCTTGAAGTTTGTGGTTATTTTAAAATTTATGTTTTTACTATAATATTACACGTTTTTTTTAAAAAAATAAATATTATTTTAATTTTAAATCTTGAATGGGAGGTGGAATGAAATGTGCTGGGGTGGATGGATGGTGGAATGGAATTTTGAATGTAATAACAAAGTGAGACCACAAATAACCACACTGTATTCATGAGAGCCATCAATTTCAATTTATTCAGGTTGTAATCATTGCAATTTTCAACTTGTACAAAAATACTGTATAGTGTAAAACCTTAACATTTTATGAGCTATTATGACTGAACAGCACTTGTGGTGGCAGATACGCCTCTGAAGTAAACATGATATGTACAAAAACATTTGTTAGTCATTGATATTCAATATTTAGTTCTGGGAGTGTTATCTTTTGTAATATTCAGTCTTTTGAATTTATTTTTTAAAACACGACTTCTGTTGATCTGCATTCATGGTTACTATATGGTTTTTGAGTACTTCCCTGTAGGCAAAAGTAATAAATGTACTCTGTTTCTGTTAAGTATCAACATCAGATTGTTAGGTTTTTTCACCATAGTTTTAAAACTTTAACTCTTCAATATTTTTTGTTTGAAGGAGATGTAAAGGCTTAAAGGGAAAGAAATGCATGTTGTGTGAAATGAGTGAAAAATTATATAAGAAGTGTCAGTAGTTTCTTTAAACTTTGATTTTAAAAAAATTTGATTATTAAGTTTTTTATTTATTTTGAGATTGTATTTAATTTTATTGTTGATTTTGCTAATACTTTTTGCAGATATTTGGAGTACCAAATCACCACCCACAAAGTCAACCCTTTTTTGATCATGTGTTCACGTTCTCTGTCTTGGACAAAAGAATTTGGTTCCGGAATTATCAGATTCTCTCTGAAGATGGAGCTCTAGTAGAAATTGGTATGTTACATTTACAGGAATAGAAGTTCATTTTGTGATTAGAACATCAATATTGACTACTCATTTTTTCAGGCCCTCGATTTGTAATGAATCCTGTCAAGATATTTGATAAGAGTTTTGGTGGAGAAACAATATGGGAAAATCCTCATTATGTGACACCTGCAAAGGTAATTTGTTGAGTTTTTGTTGTTGTTGGTGATGGTGGTGTTTTTTACTTGGGCAAATGCTAGTTTTAGTGCCTAAGCATATTAATGTATTTAAAACACTAAAGGTTTTTGAGAGCTTTCTACCCACCAAAATTGCTTCGTTTTTGCTTTAAATAAAAGGTAGTGGATCCCGAATGTGTTATCACTTCCTTATTATTAACCGGTTTTGTAATATAAACACTAAAGTTTAATCAAATGAATACTTACACTTATCACACTTGCACATCATTTGAGTTAAGACCATCAAGGTCGTCTTCATCCAGTGTGAGCAAAATGTGTGCTAGTGTTCGGTTATAGTTAGTAAAAGTGAAGATGTGTATTTTTTATGCACATGCCATATTTTGGAGAAACATGGAGAGGCCTTGAATTATAAATTTTGAACTTCCAATACAATCATAATTGGTTCAGTCTTATTAATAATTAATTTCACCCTTGCTTAAACCAAAATAAATTGTGATGTGGTTGGTGAGTAACACGTAGAAACTACTCGCATTAATTTCATGGCATACTTGTGCCAGATCAGAGATGTTCATTATTTTGTTATTCTGTCCAAGGGAGAATGTTCACATAAAAACACTATGTATTTGTTTTGTTGGAATTGAAGGAAAATGCAATTCAAGATTTCAGTTTTATGAACTAATTACTATGTGCATGCTTTTTCTTTGGTTGAAAGTTAACTCCATTACAAGTGTCATTAAAAGCATGACATAAATTGACAACAATCTTGAGATTGGTGATTTTGGCCCGTATGTTTGATGACTTAATTCATACATACAAATATTCTCATCTGCTTTTCAACATGATATAGAAAAATTCTGACTTAATTTTAGTGATAAAATTAATTTTCATATCACTTGTGGAAATGAACAATGACTGCACACACTGAACTGAGCCTAGGAACATCAGCTGATATTCCAACTCATTTGGCTGTCAGAAAAATACATTTTACAAAGCAATGCTGAATTGTTTTAAACCTGTCAAAAATCTGTCACTGGCTTGAAACAACTCAGTTTTCACCCTAAATATATTGCACTTTGTCTTATTGGAGCAAAACATTTTCCATATAGAAAAGAACTTACTAGCAAAATAGACTATTAAGTTTCAATTTAGTTTACATCCTTAGGAAGCACGGAAAAAGGATTATGTTGGGATGTTTTTGAAGATTCCTTTTACCAAGGTTATAATCACTTGGGGTTGTTTTCAAGTAAAATTGTACTACCTAGAAATTTTTGTTCAGCAAGTCAGGAATACGTTTTTGAAGGTTTCGACATTGACAGGTTTTTGTTTTATATTTTTCTGAAATTTTTGATTACAATTAATTGATTTGTTAATTTGTGATTAAGTTACATTTCTGTATCATGAAAGACTACATTTTTAGTTGATGCATTATTTTATTAATTCCAGGATTTTATATATATATTTTTTTAAATGATCGTTTTATACAATTCTTATGATTTTGTGTTTGTTTTTCTTTTAGCTTCGACAACTAGTGAGAAAAGCTGCTGGTGGAAAGTATGTTCATAAGCTAAACCAAAAAATTAACCAAGAGAAAACAAAGGGTCAAGTGTCATATAAATTCCCTGCAACCGATGAAGTATTTACTGATGATACATGGAAAACTGCAAAGGAAATGGTTTCTAAGAGCATTGAAGTTGGTGGCCCATTGAAAAAGAAAAAGGGGGTAAAAAAGAATAAAGGAAAGAAAAAATCTTCACAACCTTGGAAAGTTCAAGCAGTTGGGGAATGAAGGCTAAATAGTGTAATGATCTGTGATGTAAAAATTATTTAAATTCTAGACTTGAGCATTGTTGTGTCATCTGTACAGGATTTTCAATAAAATGTTCAAATATTTGATTATAAAATTTGTTTCAATCTTTGGAGTAGTATAAAAAAATATTATTTGTTCATATTAATGCTAATAACATTACACCTGTATAAATTTGACCCTTCTCTGAATAAATCCCTTTATGTCCATCATTAGTGCTATTTGAATATGAAATGCATATTCCAGGCATAGATACTCGATTTTCTCGCTTCAAATTGAAGCTCATTAACTGGTAGCTTGTTTTACTCATTTGATTTGCGTATTTTAGCTCTACTATGCCTTGTGTCTTATGATAATGAACGTTTATAGAATGTACTTTTTATACACTAGGCCTCCCCTCTGCTCTTGCTATGCACTTGCTCTCGCATAAATAATAATTTATTAACAGAAGCAGAAAATACGTGTCCCAATGAAGCAATAGAGAGACTTGTTACATTTGTTAACTTCCATCAAATACCTGTTTCACTCTGTAAATGAAGGGCATATATTCAAAGGTTGCAAAGTCCACTTTTTAATCATTTTGAGGAAAGCTCTAAGAGCTTGTGAGGCCATCAGATTTGAGTTTAATTTTTGGCAAATGTAGTGTTTTTAAATCTGGTTGTCCACAACAGATTTATCCTCTCCCTCTGTGTCAATCTCAGTCTCTTATGGGTTAGGACATAAGGGAGACCGAGTATGTATGATATTGAAACAGAAGGAGAGGATGATACTTGCCTCAACTCTCAACAAAATTGTGTGCACATAGCGCTCGCCCATTGTTGTCACACCTATGCAGGCAGTCATTGTTGGGGCTTTCTGGTAGTATATTTTTGCAACGTTTAGCACTAAACCTTTGTTATGTTACTAAAATATACTACTGGAGTGCTCCAAAGTGCCAACCAATGGTTATATAAGAATTTTTTTTCTGAAAGAAGTTGCAAAGCAATGCCCTCAGCTGATTATTCTCTGTCAGCTCATTAGACCAACTGCTCTTTGCTTTAATTTGACCTCTCCCTTCGACTTAACCACAGGCACAAGCAGCTATGCAGTTGTGAATACACCCTGGCCAGAAGCGTACAATGCTTTAGTGATCTTGGCCAAATCGGTCTAGCTTTCAGGCATGTCAATATTTGCTTATAAATTTCATGTAGGATCTCTCTGACTATCAAAGAAATGAAATTCACAAATTGGTTGGGGGGGGGGGGGGGTACAAGTAAATGTGTTTGAACAAATTTTGACAATGAGCTTATGGGTTTAAAAAGTTCACCACCATTATCAACATTTCACATGTACTTGAACCTTTCGGTTGTAAGCTGAGCTCCCTACCCTCAGTCATTTCACTGCCTTTTTGCAGCCTCTGGAACCTTTACTGTAGCCTCTACTATTTAAAAGCCCAGTGGCTCATAAACCCATTACGGCCAAGAAGTGTGTGCTGCCACTGGTAGCTCATAAGCCCATGGTGGTGCTAGAACCTTGGTATTGTTAGGGAGGTTTGGTGATGTTCACATAGCAATCCATGGGCTTGTTTCAAAGCTTTCTCCTCTGGCACTTGGGCAGTTACAGTTACTCATATGTATCTTCAGGCAGGGAGAAGACTGCGAAGGATTACGATAATGAAGTTGCATAGTGGTTAGAATACATAGTACTAGTTAGATCACACAGCTAACGGATGTTGCCATAACGACTTTGTTACAAGGCCTTGGTGGATTAACTCTCTAATGCAAGGTGCAGGTAAGATGCGACCTGTGGGAAAGTGGTATAAGCGTTTCTTCCATACTTTTTGTCCCAAGGTCACATGCTCTGGAACCCTTTAGATCAATCTTGCTGAACACCGTTGCAACTACATTGCGCAAGTATATATTATGTACTTACAGTATTTGTTTAAAGTTAGGCGTGCTTGTGGTAGAGTTGGTTTCAACCCGCGTTACTGTTTGTGTTATATATTTTCCAATTTAGGTAAATATTTTTTTCCTTATAGCAATTCTGTGTTGGACTTTGCTAGAACATTTTCGATGTCCGAGGTAATTTTTGCTGAGCCGAGCTTTTGCCGAGGTAATTTATGTGAACAGGAGTCTGATTATGAATTTGCTAAAAACTTCCTCTGCACCAGGTAATAAAATTTTACCTAATGATAGGTCAATGTTTCCGATTCAGTGGAAGTAGGATACAGAATTGAGGAACATAATGGTGATAACAAGGCTTTTGATTTGGGCAGGGATAATGAGACTATCTGGACAAACACATTAGATAAGTAAATTTTTGAAGATGAGCACAGCAAACATTGTCATTCTTTTGCCTGGGCCTAAAAGTGCTAGAGGAAGAGTGAAAGAGTTATGGTTATTTTCATTGACTATGACATCAAAAGTGATGGATACAATCATGAATTATACCAGCAATCAAATTGATAAATCGAAATGACTATACACAGCTGTTCAGTGGTACTAAACTCTTACTGAAGCCTTGGCGATACAATCCTTCATACGATTGTTGTTCATGAGTGGCTTTCGAAAAATATAGGTTTAGATAACACAGATGTGTTTTCTCCTATGTATGGTCCACATGTTTTCCGAAGCTCTATGTCAAAAAAAAGAAGATTCGATTTTCTTCTCATGAACCTAAGATTTGATGATGAAGGAGCAAGTGAAGTTCTTTTGTAGAATACTATGCAAAATACTACATCCCATCTGAATGATTCACTGTTGATGAGACCAGTTTTAGTTTCTGTAGGAGATTTCTGTTCAAATGTACATTCCCAAAGATAATTTTACTTTGTGACTTAAGAACATTTTTACTTCATAGGTGGCATTTCATGCAGTGACCAAGAAAACAAGAAGAAAATGGAGTATTTATCTTTGTCAGCTCAGTATATATTGCTGCTCAGAATCATTAAATGGAAGGAACAGAAATGTGACCACAGGTAATTGGGTTTCTTTCTACGAAGTAGTTGAAGAATTGAGCAAGAGAAAATTGATTTTTGTGGGTACTCTATGGAAAATAAACAGCAAATTCTGCCTTCCATGTTGTCGTCCATACCAGTGGGGTTGTTAAAAAATTTTCTGTTCCAGTACGACAAAATTATGGTGTCATTCTCCTGAGAAAAACGAAGTATTATGATACACTTTTCTGGTCAAGTGAATAAGATCACAAAAATAGCAAAAGTTATAGAATTCTGCATCACAAAGGGCACAAAGCACAATTGTTGTTTTAGGCACACACTTTGTCATGTCAAAACAATGAAAAGAAAGAGCAGGTGCTGGCCCTTGTGATGTTTCTATGGGATTTTAGACATTGCTGCAGTGAACAGGTTTATCCTTTACAAATGGATCTTCAAAAGTTGTTCTTATTCACATGATGCTTACTCAAATTTTTCAAAGAAAGTAGCACTGGCTTTGATGACAGTATTAATGCAAAAAAGAACTGAAAATGCATATCTACCATGAGAACTTTGGGCTACTATTTGTAAGGTGCTAGAAATACAAGCACAAGAAAGAGAAAAAAAGAAACGCTGTAGAAATAACTTAACTCCCCAGAAGAAGAAAAGATGCAACTTGTGACAAGACAAAAGACTGGAAAGGAAATGAAATTTTCAAAAATGCAGTAAATCTCTATGTGGAGAGCACAAAATGTTTTGTCCTTGCTTTTTCTGGCTCTTGAGTCAGATGAGATAAAATGTAAATTTTTTGTTGTGACCACAGAATTTTCTGAAACCTTTTTTTCGAAGAGTGTGATCATGATTCTTATGTTGTTTGTTTCTAAATGTAATTTATTGTTTGATTTACGCAATGTAATTTTAAATACAAATTATTAACATTTCATTTACTTTTCCAATTTGAAAATACTCCTACAATCTCAGGTCATATCCCACCCTACCTTGCACTTTAAGGGTTAAGAAAGTTTATAGACACACTAGAGAAGTAAGTTATAATGGAAAGAAACATTTCATTCAAATGAAGGGTGACTCAGTGGTTACCCCTCATTAGTTAACCCCCAATGTTCAACTCGACCCCCCCCCCGTTTTTGAACAAAATATGTTTCAAATTTGAAAACTAATTCAATTTGAATTGTTTGTGAATTACATGTGAGCTAATAGTGTATTTTATTAATTTGTATTTCATTTCCAGTAATAATAATATGTGAATATGGTAAATATTGTGTAATGTTTGCTTACTTAATGAGGAAAGTAATCACTCTAGATTGAGCTGCTGCAATTATCTATTGGCTCTGATTCACACAATGTGATATTTCATTTAGGTATTAGTATTGTTTAATATATGTACCTATTAACCAGAAGGCCGTGTCGGGTTCGAGTCCCGGTCGAGGCAATACATTTTTTGAACAAATTTAATTGTACCTATTAAGTTATTTTATTTGGTGAGCTTTGGATCCCTGTATAATGAGAAGAGGTGCGCAACCTCGCAACATTGACAGTGTCTATCCCTTACAAGTGTTCATTCACCCACTTCTCTTAATATTAATATTAATCTAGTTTAATATTACGAAGGACCAGTTTAAACAAACTCCCTATTTTTAATACCCCCTTGTAACGCACCCGTGACAGGTGCACCCCCCCCCCCGAATAAATACGTAACGCTTGCGACAACACCCCCTCCCTTGGAAATGCAAAACACGTGAAATAAATTATAGCACGGTAGAAACAATTTGCATTTTTCACTCGTGTTGTATATTAAAATTAATGATAAAGTAGAAATTAGTTGTCGATGCTAACAATAAGACATGGAAGTTGAAGGAAGGACGCTTAGGCGAGAAAATGATCACAAGTCGTGCATATGCCGCCATGGATGATGCATGAGCAACAGTCTACAGCGCCGAATTAAATGAATTCTAGAATATACTACATTAACATGTCAGCTTTGAATCTTATCTTCGTAATCTTAAACATTCAATAAAAAATTGTCGAGAAAATACCCCCCTTCCCCTCTGTAACACATCATAACGCTGTCTCAAACCCTCTCCTTCTCTTTGGCGTTACGTAATTTATGGTCGACCCCTAAATCTGGAACAAAAACCGCTAAGCCAATATTTCACTTTATATTTTAGCTTATAAAACATAATCTCAGATTCAACCATTAATACTAAGTAAATAATTATTCTTTAGTTGTTTTGAAAAAAGATGGAAGTTTTTGAACTTCAATAGTTTGGATGGGGCGAGTTTTTCGTTATCTGTTTCGCTTATCATGCAGTTAGTGGCTTTTGCATCTGAGCTACTCACTTGATATTCCAGTGGCGTAGACTCAATGGATGCGAGTGATGTGTCGCATCCCCAAGTTATTCAGGTCTTTTAAAACTTTTGTTAAAATTATGTTCAAGAGTATCTCTCTGTTCCGTCTTCGTTTCGTTTGTTTTTTGTTTTGTTTTTCTCACGCGCTTTCTGGTAGGTGTCTGTCACCTCCGTGGATATGATAGACCGGAAAAATCCCTTCGAAGGCATCGCTTCGTACCCGAAGTCATTGAACTCTCACCATTGCTCACTGTATGCAAGAAGCGAGGTTTCGGGTTCGGCCGACAATGAAATGACGCTGACTGTTGCATCTCTGACATCTCTTCATTCAGTACAAGGTCCGGGAATCCCAGAGGTCACGTGGGCAAATGGGGAGCCTCTACTAGAGACGGGCTTTCCTTTTTCCAACGGCTTTTCTTCAATAATTGTTACCGGAAAAGCAGTTGACTCCTAATAACAATTATTAATAACTGTTGAAAAATAACAGGTCCATGATCTGTGACTAACCTGGCCGACTGCTAAGAGTTAAATCAGTTGTGGCAACTGCGAAGTTTTAGTTACGATTTATTTAGGGTGCATTTGACTAAATCAGGTGTTGCAGGTTCACCCAATGGGTAACGTATATGTCGCTACAGTGACGTCACTATGGGGATGTTCGTGGGCCACGGGGGATGTTCAAGTTCCCGATTGGATGAAACCGTGAACAGCTGATTTATGTCAAGTGCACTGTGTAATAAATCCTAGTACCTCACGGCGCTCACTTGCACTACTACCCCGTTTGGGGAAAACTTGCACTACTTCCCCGTCTGTGGACAAACAGCTGATATGAACAAGCCTGGATGAAAGAGTAGTAATTGATACGATGAGTAGCAAATGTGTATAGAGTATTACCAATATAACAGTGATTCGGGTTCAGATTGCAAATATTCTTTCGAACTAGAGTACCCGTGCGAGAACGCTCGCATGCTAATATCCATCCTTTTCCAATCCATTTACCTATTCTTTCCATTCAGATGGAAATATGTAAATGAAACGTGTTTATTTGTTAAAAATGTATAAATTTAACTTCGTATTTACTTCAAATCTCCAACAAAAATAAAAACAATGCAATTGATGTTGGAAATAAATTTTCTGCAAAGGTTTATTCAGTATTATAGAGATATGTTCTTCGCACAATTCACAGTTTCTTAAAAACATTTGAAGTAGTTATTCAATATTCTTTCACACTTAGCTTCTCGCTTTCCTTGATAGTTATAAAAATATTAGGAAAGGTTTTTACTCTTGACAGAGTCAAGGAAAGTTTTCCATGCACAAATACAGGATCGGGCAGGTACCAGTCTATTCTGCAATATTAGTTAACTTTCCTGGATTAATTATGATGAACAGAGGGGTTCTTGGAGAGGCAGGGCGCCAGCTTGCTGGGTTACGAAAATTGAAAGCTTATTTGTATACTAAAAAGTATTGGATTATTTTCTGAGTCCTTACGTACCTTAAGAAGAGTATTTCCGAGCCCAAGAAATAATACAACTCATATTTTCCCCTTTGAGTTATAAATACCATATGTTACAATTAGAAACAATTCAGTAGGATTAGACTGCACTTCTGTGGACTTGGACTTCACCATGGTAATCTTGCTGGGAACTGATCTACAGACTTCCAGATACCGCCATCATTTAAATCGTGCGTTTGGATTGTAATTGTTGCGAGTTGTCGAATGACTTGCGCTATTCTTTCTCTAATTTTAAATTTGGTTGCTTTTTTAAATTCATTCCCGTAGTGTTGGAGGTTAGTGCGTTTTGATTTTTGTTGTTCATGTATTTCAAGCTACTATACTTTAGTTTAATAAGTTTTTCTTTGTGTTGTGCCATAACACAAGTTTTTCCCACTACCCGTGCGAGAACACTCACATCTTAAACCCCACACCAGAGAGTATATATCCCCTCACTCTTTCTTCCCTATCGTTCTATTACCATTCTAAGAAGAAAAATTGTTAATGAAACGTTTATTTGTTTAAAAATGTATGAAGGTAACTTTCAATGTAGTATCACAATATCACAATATCAAATAAAAATAAAAGAACAATGCAATTGATGTTTTAAAAAAATCAATAAAGATTTATTCGGTATTATCGAATGATTTCTTGGAACAATTCACAACCCTTCCTTAAAAATATTTGAATTAATTATTCTATATTCTTTGATAATTCGCTTTTCTTGATGGTCACAAAAATATTAAAAAAGCTTTTTACTCTTGAGAAAGCTACTAAGCTTTAAAGCAGCCACGAGATTTAATCCGCTAACTTGAAAGTTGCACCGAATCACTGCTGATAACGATAATACTGGTACAGGTTGAACACAAACCAAACCTAATAAGACACGTCTTCACTGTTCATTGTACACCAACGTCCCTACACAATTAGCTACATAGCACTTGTAGACCTTAGCAAGTTGACCTTAGCATTTGTTGCCCTTATTCTAATGTTGGGCTATGTGACGCATTTCTTAGTAAATTTTGTTTCGAATCGTTTTGTGTTATTACCTCTACAACACGCGGTTGTTTTCAAAAGTAGTGCTTTTGTTTTGGAACTTAAAGAGACATTCTTCTGTTTTTTATTACGTTCAGTAACTAGCTTTCTTTTTGCTGCACCAGTTTCATATATTCTAGGAGTTTTTTGCCTGTCACTCATTTTCTTCCTGCAATACATTAAAAAAGTTTCACATACACAAATATAAAAATATGACACAGTCGATTTCTGTTAATAACATCTATTAACCTAAGAGCTCTTAGGATTCAATACTCTTTCATGTAATAAAAAGTAATAACTAACTACACTTTTATCTCTAACTTAGATAACTCTTAAGGTGTACTTATAGAAGAATATAGTATAAAATATAAAAACATATTCGACCTTTTACCTCCTATATGCAGTACAATAGTAGAAGCTATCTTTAACTAAAATGAATTCGAATATTTCAAAAAAACATACTAAAACATATTCTTATGGTATTTAAGTTTTTATCTGGGCATGAAACAAAAATAAATGGAAATTGGCAAACATTTCGAAAATTTTTAATTATGCTGACAGAAATTTTTGTATTAATTTGGATGTAAATGTACATTAATCTTAAAAGTATGTGGACTTTGTCTCCTATCAGAGCCGGATTTACCTACAAGCAAAACAAGCAGTTGCTTGGGGCCCCAATTCATCAGGGGCCGCGCGTTTCGGAAAAATACGCATACCATATTTTTTTGTCTGTGAAATACTTGTTAATCAAGTAGTCTACTGTGTAACAACATGTACAATTTCAAAACATTTTAAAAAAGTATTTATTACATGTTAAATTAGTCTAATATTAACTATACTTTATTTCCTTTACTTATAACTGAATATGTAAATTATTTTGTAATTAAGTATGTATTTAATGTAAAACAATGTAACACACGTAAAAATTTCTATAAAAAATTATCAGTTTTCATTTGTATCTGTACAGAAAGTACTTGTACTATAATACATTTTTTATTTAATAAAGATGGAGCTATTTTTTCGGGGTGTGGTGGTGGTGGGGGGGGGGGCAACACAATTTTGTGCTTGGGGCCCACACTACTTAAATCCGGCCTTGTCTCCTATACATATCATTTGCGGCTCTCACACGCAACAAATCTATAAATGAGGTCTCTAAAGAAAGAATTTCACGGAGACATTAAGAATTGCACATTGACTTTAAAAATATGAAGGATTTGTTTAAATATTCATGTCAAATGAAAACACGCAGCAATCAGTCGGCTATCTCTTTAAACAACTCTTAAACGAAGTGCTTTAGGGTCTTAGGAGCTAAAATATTGAGGCCAAAGGACTCAAATAAACGTTAAGCAAACCATGATGTATAGGATGAGATGATCTTAGAAATTCTATTAAATTTTCGCACTTCTATCGCTTCCACGCTGCTCTCGATACTACCAATGCCACCTATATTTTACTGATGGTGGCCATCTTTGTGACGTTTCGCTTAGAAAGCTTCGATTCCTCTATCTTATAATATTTACGGTTTTTGCGTATACCGTGGTTTGCGCAGACTAGCGAGGTTTATTCATTCAAGGTTCGCTCTCATAGCAACAACTAGAAGTACTATTAAAAGTTGCTTGATTCCGTTGAAGATTGTTTCTTATGTGTGTATTGAAAACATTCATTTAACGTTTTACCGAGGTCTACATGTTCTGTGTACCTAATTGTGGAGGGATGTGGGTGTATAGTGAAGAGTAAAGACGTGTCTTGTTAGGTTTGGTTTGTGTTTTACCTGTATCAGTAATTTCGTTATCAGCAGTGATTCGAGGAAGTTTCAAGCCAGTTTTTAGTCACGTAGCTTTCTCAAGAGTAAAAACTTCTTTTTTTTCTCATATTTTTGTAACAATCACGAAACGCGAAAAGGTAACTATCAAAGAATATTGAATAATTGCTTCAAATATTTTTAAGGAAGAGTTGTGAATTGCTTGAAGAAATCTCTCGATAATACTGAATAAATCCTTATTAAAAATGTCTTTTTAACATCAATTGCATTGCTTTTTATTTTTATTTGATATTGTGAATGGAAGTTACCTTTATAAATTTTTAAACAAATAAATGTTTCGTTAACAATTTTCTCACTTAGAATGGAACTAAAGGATAGGGAAGAATGTGGGTTTAACATGCCAGAATTCTCGCACGGTTACACGGAGGTAGTAGGGAAAAACTTGTATGGCGCAACACAACGAACAACAAACTTTTTAAATGAACTAAAGTAAAATAGCTTGAAAGAAATGAACGACAAAAATCAAAATGAACTAGCCTACAATATCATGTGAATTAATTTAGAAAAGCAACCAAATTTAAAATTATAGAAAGAATAGCGCAAGTCATTCGACAACTCCCAACGATCACAATCCAGGCGCACGATTTAAATATTCACGGTATTTGGAAGTATGTACATCAATGCTTAGCTGTATTGTACATAATACACCGTTTGATAGTAAACTTAAGGTTTAAGTCCGCTAAGATATCCAATACGTTAACATCGTTTGAGCAACATTCCCCTGTACCGAAATGCAGTCTGAAGTCTACTGAATTGTTTCTAACAGTAACAAATGTTTTTTATTACTCAAAGAAAATATTACTTTTATTATTTTTTGGCTCGGAATTGCGTTTTTTGAGGTACGTAAGGACGCAGAAAATAATCCAATACACTTTAGTACAAATAAGTTATCAATTTTCGCACCCCAAACAAGCTGGCGCCCTGCCCCTTAAAAAACCCTTCTGTTCATCATAATAAATCCAGGAAAGTTAATATTGTAAGGAGTTGGGTGGTACTAGCCCGATCCTGTATTTTCGCATGGAAAACATTCCTTGGCTTTCTCAAGAGTAAAAACCTTTCCTAATATTTTTATGACTATCAAGGAAAGCGAAAAAAGCTAACTGTCAAGGAAGATTGAATAACTACTTCAAATGTTTTTAAGGAAGTGTGAATTGTGCGAAGAACATATCTGTATAATACCGAATAAATCTTTGATGAAAATTTATATCCAACATCAATTGCATTGTTTTTATTTTTGTTTCATATTCTGTAAGTACGAAGTTATATTTGTATGTTTTTACAAACACGTTTTATTAACAACTTTCCTTCTTAATGGAAAGGTCAGGGAAATTGATAGGGAAAGGCTGAGACATGTGAGAGTTCTCGGACGGGTACGCTAGTTAGCTTTAATTTAAATGTTAATTTGTGTGTATATTAATTTTAATATACATGTACATTACTTTCAATGTAAATATGTAAATTCATTTATAATAAAATTATAAATGAATATAACATATTGCACTGGTGTTTTGTGTGTGTGTTTTACGTGGGCAGGGGAAAAATCTCTAAAGACACAGCGGGGCCCGCACACTCGCAGCGTGTGGATTCATAGCTAGCCTATGCCTACCCACTAAAACCCTCCCTTCCTCCTATTCCTTCCGCGCGAACCGCCGTCAGGCATTGCATTCGCCGAGAAGGAAGGATGGCGTTTCGCCACTTCAGAAAATATTACGGAGTCTTCTTCGTAACTGCTCGTCGAGGGAGCGTCTTCAGGACCTTTGCGCATAGGTGGCTACCGCACTCCAATACTCTTGTGTCAGCAGCATCCTAGTGACGGATGGTCTCAGGGGTCACTTCCTCTTGGAGGAGTCTGTGAAGTTCTTCCCTTTCCACTGCGAAGCGTGGACAATGAAAGAACACGTGTTCTACATCTTCAATCACCGGAAACACCTTGGGCATGAGAGCTATCGTCCAACCGGAATCTGAGCTGATACTCTCGATAACATCCATGCCCTGTCAGCATCTGAGTTAGATAAAAATCTAATTCTCCATATTCCCTTTGGATCCACGTCATGATGTCGGGAATGACCCGAAATGTCCATCGCCCAGTTGATTGATTGCTCCCATCGTCGTTGCCATTGGTCCATTGTCACCCCCTCTCTTCTTTCGTAATGGTATTCCATTTGAAGCCCCCTCCCGCTTCCGCAAATAGTCTAGCTCTCTCCTGCGCAATGAGGTCGATCGGAGGCATATCTGCTAACACACACCACAGCATCATAGGATACGGTGCGAAACGCTCGAGCAACCGCAAGGCGACCTTCTATGCACCGACTTAGGCCCACGGGCGTATGACTGAATGCCCATGGCATCAGCCCAAATAGGGGCTGCGTAGAGAAGATGGAATTTAGTAGCTAGTCATCAGCCTCCGGCTTCTTTGCCCAGGACCCCCACATTAGGCATAATGCGTGCCAATGCGGATGCCATACGAGACGCTTTCTCGGAGACATTGCGCAGTGCTCGTAAGCGCAGTCTCGCGTCAATATATGCACTCCCAAATACCTCAGTGACAGCTGCGAGGTAATTTTGAAGCCTCCTACATTAAGAGTAATACTCTCTCTCACTTTCTGCCCGTCACCAGCACATCCTCTGTTTTTATGGGCGCCATCTGTAGCCCTACCGACGTAAGCCACCGCCTGATCTCCGCCACAGCCTCGTTGGCAACCTGGCTGACTTGTTCGATGGATTTGCCGACAACGACAATTGCAACATCGTCAGCGAATCCAATCGTTCTTGCGCCTTCCGGCAACTCGAGCTTCACACGGGCGTCATACATAATGTTCCACAACATCGTACCAAGTACCGAGCCTTGTGGACACCGCCTGTGACCGTATAAGATTGTACTCCAGACCCAGTTTCATATAAGAGGATTCTCTCCTTAAAGTAACTTTTTACCCAAGTTGGAGATGTACCTTGGAACTCCAAGAGTTTGTAGCCACAGAAAGAATGGAGCTCCACCTTGCAGTGTTAAAGGCGTTTTTCACGTCTAGGGTCACTATAGCACAAATACTTCATAGGACCGCCTTTCCATCGTTTGCCTTCAATGGCCTTGCTTGCGGGGTCGATGACAACCTTAATTGCATCTACCGTGGATCTCGCTTTTCTAAACCGTACTGATATATCAGACAATCCTTGAGGCCCCTCTGTAAATGACTCAATACGATTGCAGATAATCCGCTCCAACACTTTGCCTGCTGTGTCACTAAGCATATTGCCCGATAGGCTGCCGTATCAGTAGGTGCCTTATCGCCCTTCGGTAGGACTAGCTGTTGCTGCTTCCATCGACGGAGAAAATTCCCCTCTCGTATGCATGCATTATAAGACTGCAAGAATAGAATCGGGCCGAGTCTAATAGCGGTACTTAATTGCTTACATTTGGTACCCCATCTAATCCGGGGCTTTGCAATCTTGGACCTTGCCGCAAGCTCTGGAAAAGTTCATCCACGTGACTGCCGGAACCTCGCTTAGATTCTTCCAGACGATCCTTCGTTGTAAGCATATCTACCTGGCGAGGAAACAAGAGCTACAACTTTTTCCAAGAAAACCGGGCAATGGGGGTGGTCACCTGAACACATACCCTTGAGTCTGGCCGTTACCAGCTTATACGGGCGTCCCCAGGGGTCAGCATCCACCTCCTCCCCTACGCTCTGCAGCAACGACACTTACTAATCTTAATGGCTTTTGTGAAAGCTCTTGGCGTTCAGATGTTGCTTCTGAGAAATTCATAGTTTGGGCGGCTTCCAGGCGCGCTGTGCCAATCTACCGTGTTCGGTGGCATCTCCTGCGAAGTTCTGCGATCTCGTCAGTCCACCAGTACTGGAGGACGGCGTTCTCTCCTTGGACCTATGGTCATTGACGCATCACAAGCGTCAAATACCCGTGCATTACGGTTTCTACAAATATTATTCAGAGTCACGGCCAACATATCTTGAGGGTTGCCCTCCATCATCGCAATGAAGGAATCACGATCGAACATCCTGTGGTTCCAAACAGCTTCCTTCTACCCCTTGGTGAGCTCAACATAGGCACTGTCTTTTCACTTCATACACAATAGCTTGGTGGTCACTATGTGTATAAGTTGCACTAACCTCCCATGAACAATATTTCTAAGCAAGGCTTTACAGACGAAAGTTAGGTCAACGACCGAGCTGCGACCATTCATCTACAAAAGGTCGGACTGGCCCCGTGTTGCAGAGGCAGACATCAAACTGTCAAGGCTGTTCAGGAGAGCCACCCCGCGTCGATTCGTTACTCTGCTGCCCCATCCGTGGCCCATGCATTGAAGTCCCCAGCAATAATAAGAGGCCTTCGTCTCGTTCCCACGTCATCTATTAACGCGATCCGAGAATTCCCTCGAACTCCTCAAGCGATGCACTGGGTGCATTCATAGACACTATAGAAATATACACCGAACCCTTTGATCCAGGTGAATCCATCCTTGGAGACTTGCATAACATCCTGGACGGATTATACCACATAATCCATACTGCAGCTCGGTTTAGTAGCATCCGAAACCCAGGACTGAAAGACCGACAATATTTCTGTACTGCTCGCAGAGTAATTGCAACATCTATATTCATCTCGGCACCGTCTGGGTGAGAAGGTCCTGGGCCGCCTCGCAATGATTTAAATTTAGCTGGAGAACTCTCATTTTCTGTTAATCCGTGCCTTCATTGCTAACTTGGTACGCCGGACTGAAATTTGAAACTCCCCGTCGGGTGTCCTCTTATCTTTGCAGAGCAACACACCTTCGCCTCAAGCGCTTTTGCAAGCCTGACGCGAGTGGCCGATCTTCTCCGCATCGGGTGACAGGATTTCGATCTGTTCCGTCCCTTGGCAGTCGCGCGCCAGATGTCCGGAACGCCCAACAACGATAACACTTCCGCACAAATTACTTTCTCTCTAACGCGGCAGTTTACCCACCGCAATGGCGAACACGCCCTCCTCAATAGCCTGGCTAGTTCCGTCGGTAGACGGACCACACTGCAGTTTGTGTGCCTCTGTAAGCCCTGCGTACGGATATGACACTTGCTAGCTCAACAGGTGATTTCAGTTCCCTGCTTACAGCTTTCACAGACTTCAGCCGCCGTTGTCAAGCTCGTCAAGGTCGCGAATCTCGAGAGTCGTTTCCGTCTCTCCGCGTCGTTACTCTTGCAACTCGCCCAGGTTTTTGGATATTAGCTTCAAGATATCTCGGAGGGCTGCTGCAGCATTTCCGCAACTCCAAGCAGCAGGTATTCCGAGCCTGCATCCTCCTCACCTTTTGCGACGTTCTCACCAGCATCTTCAGAGATCTCGCCCTTGATCTGCCTTAGATATCAGCATTAAGGAAGGGCCTCCGTCATTTGCCTTACACAAGAAACGAGGTTCGGGCGATAAAGAGTGCGGCTTCGGCGGCCTCTCCGTCTCTTCTCCCTTCGACATGCCAATTCATTCTCATTGATTTTGGTTGTGGTGTCTCAATCAGACGGTTTGTGCACGTGCCTGAGGAACCTCAGCATGTTGAATGTTCCTTCCCTTGCACCCGACTCTGATAAGCTTCTTCTCTGCCACTCCTGTAGATTTCAGCGTCTCTCCTTTCCTCGACGAAGTTCGTCCACGCCTACTGTAGGTCCGCAACTCTGCCGGGCCCGCTGTCAAGGGCCCACCACCAATCATACAGCAATTCGGGGCCAATTATCAGAAGGTCTGTATGTGAAAACCTGCGTCTCCACCCTCCACCGTCCTCAGGGCCCAAATCACATCATATAACTGGCTTCGCACCTCCGCCGCCGAGACCTACCACGATCATCAGATTCGCGCCACACCCGACGTTCAGCGGCAGAGTCCGTGTCCGTGCCCTCAACATCTTCGCGCCAATTACATGTCCCCGTAGGGCTGCACCTCCCGTGCTGCTGTCGGAGGGCCCTCATAACCATTCAGTATTCAGATCGACACCCATGGTCTGAGGTGAAGTCTGCGTCTCCGCCTCAACTGTCTCAAGCTAATTACAGATAGTGAGTCCTCCATGTCCACCATCTCATCAAAAGTCAGATCGATCGAACTGACCATTACGCTTTTATCTCCCCCGTGGACATTATTCCTTTAGCAGGACAAAATGCAGGAGGATCCCCCGATCTTCTTCCCCAAACTTCAGAAACTTCACTCTTCCTGTTCTCTTCCCAGACACACTGGTGAGCTTGCTCCCCCCAAAATCCATGAGCCGGCACCGACTATCGGGGCTTTAAACCCGATCAGAATCGGTGGCGAGATTCGGCGTCAACCGCTCGACTGTTGGGGTAGTACAGTTTTGAGCTCACTTCATACCCATCACTGTTTATTTCGCGGGTGACCTTCCCTTAAGCGTTTATATGCTACCGCCAGCAGAGATGGAAGTGGAAAGAAGTGAGGAAGGGGATTTTTGTAGGATAGGGAGCAAGATCCCATAAGCTACCTCAGATCCACCTATTGGATCTTGCCGGGATGGGAGGAAACTAGGTGGGGAAAAGTAAGGATTATTAGGGGAAAAGGACAGCGGACAGCTTGCCTCCTTTTAGTCGCCTTTTACGAACAGGCGGAGTCCCGTGGCGCTTATTCTACAAAAAAACCCCGGCAACCACACAAGGATGCTCTGTGCTGTGTACTGTGTTTGTTCGTTACAATGTACACGTTTCTATTACCTCTAAAATCTTTTTTGTAAAATAATAGCGATTTTAACTTAATTATTTCACGTAGTACTTTCTAAAACTCTCATGTTACTTTAGTTTTCATTGAATTAGTTTCAAACCCGTTGTGGTCAGAATTTTCTTTTTCATTAGAAACTCAAGTTTTTAACTAGATATTTTAAAGCAAACGTATGAATACGCTAACAAGTAACGACAGGTGTATACATTTATCTATAATATATTTTTTATGAATAATTATACTTTTGTATACAGCAAAGTAGTTATTTTAACTTTCAAGTAAAAATTAGTTGCACTGAAGATCCAGTATGACCAAAGCTATACGTTTGCCGATCAAAATTCAAGCATCGACTAGTCTGCTTTTCCGCAAAGTTATCTCTGGGATTATTATCTTGGTTTTTATTTTATGGTGTTGTGTGAGATCTCAAATCAAGTGTCGAATACGCATAACATGATGAAGAGAAGAATTTATTAAAAATTCGACGAACACAGTTTTCAAAATAGAATGTTCATACACATACATTTACACTCTTAGAAAAACGTTCTGGTCGCACGATTTTAATGTTTACACACAAGATTGAGAAAGAACATAATACATATTAACACAAAAAATAAAAAAAGATGGCACGAGTCATCTGCTCTATCTATGTTTATATTATTTTTTTTCACATTAAGCATCCTTCTTATTCTCCTCACAAAACAGAAAAAGATTTTTATGCAATTTTCGAACTTAGTGATTAACACATTTGTTTGTGTTGCCTATTTAAGAGAGATGTGGAAATATTCTAGTCAGTTGTATTATTACAAATTACATTTTCGTCGAATATCGTTGCAAGATTCAATAATATACATTTTGTTAAATTACACCCAACACAATTTTGTGGTTGGGGCCCCGCACTACTTAAATCCGGCCCTGTATACAGGAGGTACAGTATTTTCACTGTAACATGAAATACGTACTAAACATATAGTACGATGTCGATTACATACTTTAATTAACTATCTAGTTTAATCCAGATCGCATCCTCATGCTCACTGAGCAGGAGACGCCACTGAATATACGTACCTATATATCTTTATATTGTTCCAGTTGCGTATACGCAACATTTGGTTGTGCATTAACTAGTAGTTAGAAAAATTTATGAATGTGTTTTTATCCTTTCTAGTGTAATATTTACATAAATACAAAATATTATTATTCCAGTAGTTGGGTTAATAAAAAGTGGCGTAGGAAGTTCATGATTTTACTTGAATCGAAAGTGTGATGACAGATGATTACAAGTAAAAAAAAATAAAAACATTGCCCGCACACTAATTTGCTTTCTCAATGCAGTGTGTTGAATTACAAAATTGAAAACGTATTCACAATAAAAATTGAAATAATAACGTAAAATACAGATTAATATCGAGTAAACAAGTCATTCTGTAACATGAACGGGCATTCAATCGATTTCGCGAAACGCGCGTCACGGCTGTATCAGTGTTTGTGTTGTCCTGGCACGTCTGCCACAACAGTCCTTTTGCTATTTGAAACTTCAGATATCTACGAAGCCCTACTAAATGTTTTGTAAGATTTAGGAAAGTAAAATGATCTATTTAACCTGTATATTTATCACATTTTTCAAATAAATTATTAAGTTATAGTTATTTATTTATTGTTTCTTTTTAGTGCTGTGGTATCACGTACTATTTTTCTGTACGGTAATTGGTGGAAGGCAGGAATGCAAACTCAACCGTTTCAATTTGAAAAATTTAAATGGCAGTTAACTGAGTTGGGAATTGAACGGTGACAGGACGGTCAGGACAAGTTTCAGCGGTTTTTGCTCATGTCGATGTCTGGTTTGTGTATGCTGCGTGAATGCTTTTGTGGTGCTGTGATAATTCTGCCGTGTGTCAGTTGTGGTTTGTGATATTACTTGAATTATTTTATGTTATCATCTACTTTTTCGTTATGATTATTGATATATATTAAATTATCTTGTTTGTGGAGAGTCACCATGGCTTTTTCCTCTTATTTTGAGGTGAGGTTTACGTTTCTTGATGTTTTTGTTACGTACGATACTAAAGAACTATGTATGATTCTTATGATTCAAAAACTTGTAACAGGCAACGCCTCCAAGAAGAAGGGACTCTGAGGACAGTGATGAAGTACCAGTTCTCAATTTTCGTCCTTTTGGAAGTGCACCTAAAGTGTTTTTTAAAAATGTTGCGATTGGAGAAAGAGTTTCAAAGACGCTTCTTTTGCGAAACCCGCAAACCGAAGCACTGGAGGTAGATATAAAAAGAATGTCAGGTTTTTTATTTTGATAACCCAAAACATCAATTTGATATGAATTTCTTTACTTATGGAAATTTATCTTAGGTTGAATTATTGAAGCTACCTCCACCTGATAGTGGTGTAGAGTTTAGCTGTAAAAAATGGCAAATCAATCCTCATCAAGAAACCACTCTTGAAATAATTTGGCAGCCAACAAAAGAAGGAAAATCAATACACTCAATACATCTGAAGACAAATACAAACGCTCGGTTTTTCTTTAGTATTGTGTGTGTTAGCATATCAAAGAAGGTAAGTTATATAGAATATTTTATACTTTACCATACATTTTTATTTACCCTAGAAAGCATAAAATGAGTCCAGTAAAGTCATGGATAACAACACTGTATAAGATGTTTAAAAATAAATTTTCTATGTTCACCACATTAAGATTACCCCCCACCCCCCCATTTTTTAAAATTATTTTTATTTCAACTCTATGGGAGTGATATAAGAAACTAAATAAATTCGTTTCAAAAACCTTTATTTTTCTTCACCTCCACTCAAACAAACTTCCAGTGTTTAAGAGTTCTGGGCCTACAATGTTTCAAGAACTAAAAGTTAGTGTTTATTTTTTTACTACGTTGAAGACATTTTTGTTGACTGACAGAATATTTATCACACACATTCTTTTCATGTAAGTTACAGGTTTGACACAGCTTGCTTCCTCTTTTAGGATTGCACAAATAACAACTTTTTTTTTATTTTCACTCTTGAATGAATGGGAAGTTGCTCAGCCTGCTAAACTTGTATTACCAGGGCCATCAATATACGCTGATGTAAATCTGTTTTTGGTCTTCTTCAGATTTTTCTTATCCAAAGATTCAGCTATCTCTACTAAAAGTATTTTTTCTTATTTGTTTTTATAGACTTTGGTTTCCAATCCGCTTATAAAGTTGTCCATGTGACAAGAATCGCAAACTGTGACTCAAAAGTCAGATGTGTTGGCAATGAGTTCGCCTATGTTGATTGAATATACATGAACCACCTGATCCAGGGTACCTATGCTACCTTTCGTTTTGTTGTAAAATAAAATATCTTGCTTGATATTTCTTTCTGCAACAGTAATGTTGCAATGACACACACTAGAAAATAAAACAATAGCTTTCTTTTATTCAGGAACATAAGACACTAGTGTGCTTAGTATGCTTGCTTAACCAAAATATGAATATTTTTCCCCTTTATCAAACAGGACAAATCTCTTGCTTTTTCTGACAGTGGCCACGGTACTAAGACTTCAGCAAATTTTTGCTTACATTCCAGACTTGTTAAAAAATTGACAAGTTATATTGTGTAATATAGTTCAGCTGATTTCATAACAACAGAAGGACTCTCATTTGTTGTTTTAGTGTGCCATTGTTTTCCAAAATAAAGAACTCCTTCTAGAGGATAATGTTTTGGTGACGACTGTCCAAATAATTTTCATACCATATTTGCCTGGTTTGGAGCACATATATCATTGAAATGGTCAACACCCTCGAAAGGGTATCAACTGTTCATTGAGCACCAGAAATGCTCCCAGGGAATAATTGATTTTTTTTTTTTTTTTTTTTTTTTTTTTTTTTTTTTTTTTTTTTTTTACATATTGATTTCCAATTATCATGTGTCTTTTTCTCTAAATTAGTACATTTATCATCAAATCTGATTTCGATGAGAATTTCTTTCAAACGTTGAAGACTCGCTATTGCTTGAAATACAGAGGACCATACTTTTTATCCCATGTTGCTCTTAAGGTTAAACTACTTACATTTTCATGTGCCTGGCAGTAATCAAAATACTGTAAACAGCTTCTAATTTAATTTAATCAGTGTTACCATGAGTCCTTAATAGTGATATCGGGAAAGATAAAAAAAATTAACGTACACTGGAATTATCTATACAGTTAATAAAAACACAAGAGTCCAATGGACCAACCTTGCGTATTTAACACAAGGTGTCAAAGCGTATTTTTATCAAAAAATAAATTAAAAGTAATCCACTTTACATTTTGAAAGTATATGGTGAATGTAATAGAACATTGTTAAGAACTGAAGAAAACATATTACAGTTAAAGAATGGTTAGTTAATTCCTTATTTTATGTAGTGAGACTCAGCGGAGAATCATCAGAATCATCTAGCGGAGAAAGGTAGTATCAGGTGACCATACATGTGATTTTGAATTCAGTTCAGAGGCTTCTTTTAGGTTTGATGTTCTTTTATACACAGTAAATCTACTACATGGCACAGCTGGCTTTACTTGCCCTTCGAAGGAAGTCATTCAAAGGATTTTTCATTCTTAAAAATCTACGGCTTCACTCAGATTTAAACCCTCTAATTTGGGTACAACAGCCTGATATGCTATCCATATACCACTGGACTTAAGCAAAGTATTGTATTAAAGAAGGCTGTGAGTTCATTGGACTCGCTTTATGCTTTCTTTGGTTAATTACTTTCACCTACAATTAGTGTTGGTAGTACCTGATACTACTTGTAATAATTTTGGTTGTTATGATGCCAAACTTGTAATAATTTTCCATGATAAATATTTGCAATTGTTTTAATGAAAAATGTTTATAATAAATTAAAAATATCATTAGTTGTCTAAATGGCTGATATTGTCAACCAAAAGCAGATCTCTGTTCTCTTGCCTAAAGATGGATACTAGTTTTGTGGAATATCCTTCGACCTGGCAAGCAACTCTTCACATTTAGAAGCTCAAAGGATATTTATAAAGTTGAAAGTTGTGAATGATTGCGCTGAAAAAGCAAAAACATTAATGCAAGATTTTCATGCACTACGACTATAGATGAGGAGTGAAAGCAATTTATATAGGGTTGTTCCAGAACGTTGTTCACTGTACCCACATTACAAGGAAGAAACACTGAAAAAAAGTACCCACAAAAAAAGTAAACACCATAACTCAGTCTAAGAAGTGAAAATAATTAAAATTATAATATAAAATTATATATTACTCATGTAGTTTCCCACTCAATTAACACAACAAAACCAATCATCCCTAACATTCAAATTTCACACTCATGTTAGCACAGGTTAATGTCGACCTTTTGAGATATTTTATTTTTGAGTAAATGTGATGGCACCGTAACAGCTGATTTACTTCAACGGATCCTGTTTTGAAGTATGCAAAAATTCTATTGTTTACAAATGAGAAAACAAAAAAAATTACAAGTTTTTTTTATTAATAGAAAATTTCCATAAGTTGTTGTTAAAACAAATCAGATTGAAAACTGTATTTTATCAATATAAGAAACATTTGTTAGAAAACAAAAGTTTAATCTGTATTAGTGGTATTAGGAACATTTTTATGCTACATTAAATTATTACATAAAATTCTAAGTTATCTGTATTCAATAGTTATTTGTAAGTGCTATCTATACTAATGTGAGTTACTAAAAGCTGCATCTTTAAAATAAAAGTTTATTTATAAAATAGTTGCAAAATAGCTAGTGCATATATGCATGGGGTTTGATCCTCAACCAATCTATGTAGAATTTGTGGAGGAGAAAGTGAGTTCTCATCAGGTTTTCTCTGGGTTCTCCTCGTTCCTCTGTTTCTTTATCATTTAACTTAACACACGTACATTAGAACTTTACTCATGGCTCTCAATGACTAGTCGTTGAAGGGCCTCTAAACCATAATAAGTTTAGAATTCTTTATGAAGTATTACCTCAAAGAAATCATTTTGTAATTTAGTTCTGTAATTTCTGAAGTCTTGCAATTAAATTTGTAATTAGTTGCTTGTCTTTTTGCAGCCTCTGAAGAAAAAAGGTAAAATATCTCAAGTGACGAGTTCAAATCAACGTGTAATTTTGAGAAGTAATCAAAGTTTTAAAAAAGAACAATCAATAGTTAAAAAGACTTCTTTGAGTAGAGTATCAGTGTCTTCAAAAACTAAAGTTCTTTCTAAAGAGAATATATATTGTAGTTCAGCAAAGACTGACATAAATTTGACTAAGGTATCCATGTCAAGTAAGACATCTTTCAAAAGTGAAGTTGGAAATACAGTACCTTGTGAAGATGATTTGAAAAATTGTAGTTCAGAGACATATGATGTGATCAGTCCTGGTCGAAATTTGTCTTTAGAGCTCAATGAAGCTGCAAGTGCGTCAGTTTCCACATTTGGTTCTACTAAGGTCCATTGTGTGAAGAAAGAATTAAACATGTTTGCTGACATGGTTCTTAGTCCCATTCTGCCGTCACAGTCATTCAAACCTCGAGAAGGTTCAGCACGTGAAACATATGTTTTATCAACACCTCTTGCAAGTGTGTCAGAAGTTGACAAAATATCTTTTTTGAAGCCTGGATTGAAAGTATCCACAGTAGAAATAGACCTTTCATGTGACAATAGTTCGTTCAAAGATTCTTCAGTTTTCAAGGATAGAATAGAGCACAAAATGTTGAATACACCTTTATCAGCATCTTCTCAAATAAACTGTAACATATCTAGTGTTAAAAAAGAGGTCCCAGAGTTTCTGAATTTTAATTTTTCTCCTATAAAAGAAAACACTGAAATCAATATATCTGGCATTTCTGAAATAGGAGAAAGAACTAATCAGCATAGTTATAATAAGGCTACATTGGAAATATCTGTCCCACCTTTTACACCATTGCAAATAAATAAACACAGCAGTGGTTCTGCTATTGCTGAGAAGACCTTGAAGAATACAGACATTATGGACATATCTGGCATATCAGATATTGATGGACTATTAAATCAGCCTCCTAACTGTGCAAATACATTTGAAATATCGCTCCCACCTTTTACACCATTGCAGGTGAATAAAGATGGTTGGGTTTCATCTAACCATGAGAAGCCTTTCAAGAATTTGGATTCAGACATTGACGTATCTGGCATATCTGATATTGATGAACTAATAAACCAACCTCCTATTAGTACAAATACTTTCGAAGTATCTCTCCCACCTTTTACACCTTTGGAAATAAATAAACATAGCGAAATTTCTTCTAATGCTGGGAAGACGTCAAAGAATTGCAGAAATTTAAAAGCTGATTTTTCTATTGAGAGAATTAAAAAGGCAGAAATGTTAACTCCTCGTATATCAGCACACAGTAAGTACAATTGGTTTTAAAAATAAATTAGTTAATTTATATTATTTGAAAGGGGTGCCATTATTCTTTTCAGATTTTGAAATAACTCCATTAGTTAGCAAGGGATTTTCAAGAGATGACCCTTCTAGGATTTTACGTTCAGAAAACTTGCAAGAACCAATCGAAAGAACAGAAGTTGTAGCTGACTGTCCTAATAAATTTGTGCAACCAAATGTAATAGATGACTCCATTGAATTTAAAACTTGTGATCTGTACTCTTCTTCAACAAAGAGAGTTAGAGGATCAGACTGTGAGTCTTTATCCTAATTTGGTTTTGTTATTCCTTCTGTTTGGCAGCAATAAAAACTTTACAAATTGGTGTTTTTACAGCAACTCAAGTGATGCCTCTGAAAAAGAAATCTGAAATGCCTGTTTCCTCATTTGTTCAACTTGCTCCAAGTTCAATTGAAACAAATTATCTAATGTTTTCTCCGCCACAAAGAATTCCCAGCTCCAGAAAAGAAAATATACCTCCTCAAATTAAAAACTCTACAACTTTCAGAAAACCATTGAATGAAAACGTACCTTTGAGTGTGAACAAAGGTATTTGAGTGCATATTTGTGTTGTTGCTTTTTCAGTTACATTTACTAATATTGTGTGTTAAGCTCAATTATTTTAATTATCTTTTCAGCAAGCTCTCGTGAACCAAAAACAACCCAGGTGAGAAAGGTGAAGAAAGATATTACTCATGCTATCCCAAAGCTTATCTTGAGTGCGAAAAAGAGGACTGTGGAAAAGACCGTTACTCTAATGGATACTGAGAAGATTTTGGCTGAGCATGCTAATCCATCCTATTGTATTACAGCTACAAATGTAAATCCATTTATTAATAGTGCAGTATTCTGCGATCAACGTTGGTTTGATGAAAGGGAAAAGGAATTTGTTCGCTGGCTAAATGTGCTGCTTACACCTCCGGAGCAGCTCAATAGCTCAGACGAGTTACCGAAAGGTAATTTTAAACGTGAAAGGATATTTGTTGAAAATACGCCCACTTTACAGAATTCAACTGTTTTATTTCTGGGTTAATTTTTCTTTCTGAGAATATCTAAAAGTTAAATAATGAAGATGAAGTTACTTCAGAGTAATAATTTTAAATTTTTCTTTTTTATGTAGTGGATGTTGCTGACCTCTGGAAGAAGTCTTGTAATTCTGAGTTATCACTTGCTCCGAGTCGAGAGACTGTTTCTTCTCGCTACCTTGTTAACCACAGACTTGATTCAGTGCGCCGGAAAGCATGTGCTATGTTTCGTTTGCCTTGTGTTGCACAAGTGTTGTCAAAAGTTATTGTACAGATTGAAAAAGGAATATTAAGTGTTCGTAAAGACAGAAATATTGTTCGTGATATTAGTAAGTACTTTTAACTATCTATTGATACTGAATCTATTTGCAGTGGAAAATAATTCAAATTTTAAGATCATCAATATAGTTCATTCTAGCATTTCATTGAAACTCAAATAAGTATACCAGTGTGAATTTGTTTCTCATAGGTTTGAAAACAACTGCTGTCGAGCTCTTGCTATGTTACAACCCTCTATGGTTGAGAATTGGATTGGAAGCAATAATGGGAAGAACTATTCCATTAGAATCAAATTCGGATAGAGTAGGATTAATTGGGTTTATTGCCAGAAACATTCTCTCAGATCCTTATTTAGTTGAACGTTATGCTTACACTGGAGTAACCAACATGTTTAAACCAGGATTTGAAGAAGCTATGAAGAAACATATCTTAAAGAAATTTTTACTCTTAGTGTTTTTTCTAGACTATGCGAAGGAGAATAAACTAATTTTCCACAACCCTTGTCTCTTCTGTAAAAATGCTCAATACAAGGTAAGTGATGTAGTTACAAGTAGTATCTGAATTTCTATAGTTATTGAATTAGCTTAATAAATTGGATTTATTGTTTACAGGAAAGCCGTGATTTGCTTCTGGCCTTTGCAAGAGAGTTATTATCTGGTATTGGTGATATTACTAAACACCTTCGAAATTTGGGTTACATTGTTAAACACAAGCAAACTTATCTTGATGAGTTTAATTATGCTGTTAGACATCTGGGATCTGATTTACGGGATGGCATTAGATTGACGTGAGTATTTACACAAATGGTATCAAAATGCTGACAATTTTTCTCTTATCTCACGAATTTGCTGGTAACATTTGTGTTTGTGGATAAAATACACCATGTGATAGCACGAGGTTTTAACTTTGCAAGAGAGGAAAAAATGTTAACTGCATTCAAATTTGTTGAAGTCTGGTTTTTGCAATTCTTGTATTTGAAATTTGGCAGTGTTGTCTGTTACCCTTATTTACACACTAGAAATAATTTAATTACTGACTTGTGAGTCCCTAAAAAACATGAAACTTATGTAAAATATATTTTAACATATATTAAAATGAAATGTTAATATTTTTTAGCAAAAGTATTTTTAAATTTCTAGCAAAAGTAAAAAGAATAGAGAACTGTGTTAAGAGGTAGACTCGGCAACCTCTTGAAATTTTTTAAAACAAATACAGCTTCCGCTGACTCACATGGCAAATCATTGCCATGGGCTCGTAGATCCATTTAAAATTCAGCTCAGCTCCAAAATCATGGTTTTGGCACTTAGACCCGTATGAATGTAATTAACATAAACTTTATTTCTCTTTTAACGTTTTTTCTGTGTGTCTTTATTTCTCGAACTTATTAATTTTTTACATCTCAGTATGAAAATTATAATATGATAAAATACTATTTAAACAGTTAGCTGACTTCATGGTGGTGCATGTGTTCTGTAAACTTGCGTCACTTCATTTCTTGCTCCCCAAATACCTCAATTAATTCTTCACTCCACTGAAAGATTCCAATTCTAAAGAATAGATAAATATGGCCTGTGGTTGTCTTGACCAATAATATTTAATTTGTGTTGATTATTTTGATGTTCTGAGTGTAAATATTTCTATATCTTCAAATTAGAATAGTCGCATTTGGTTATACAAGGATTTAATGTCGGACTGTGGTTGTTTTCCGGAGAAAATGTTTTGTGTTTTGGCCTTTTATAAAACATCTTTTAATTTTTTTACAGTAAAGTGACAGAAATTATTTTGCAAGAATCCCTGTCTACATCCCTGCGCACTCCTGCAATATCTAAACTTCAGAAAATGCATAATGTTAAATTGGCCCTGACTGCTTTGAGTAAGGCAGGCCATGTTGTAGAAGGGGATATAACTGCAAAAGACATAGTAGAAGGACATAGAGAAAAGACTATGTCATTATTGTGGCAAATAATTTACAAATTTCAGGTGAAGTATGCTATTTAATAATCTTGTTTTATTTTCAAACAGACAGGTTTGCAAGATAGTTGTACTAATGTTTCTTCTTTTATTGCAGCTTTCACGTTTTGTTAGTGCTGCAAACACAATTCAGAATTGGTATAGATCTTTGCACATTTGCATTTCAAGAAGAATTTGGATCAGAAAAGATGCCACAAGAAGAAAAGTTATTGAAGATAGAGCTAGCATAATGATTCAAAAACATTGGCGAGGCTACATAGCTCGCAAGCAGTATAAAGTTAGCATTTCCAGTGTTTACAAGATTCAGAAATGGTACAAATCTTTAATGATGGTGAGGGAACAGCAGAGAGAATATCTCAAAATGAGAAGTGCTGTTATCAAAATACAGAAAAGATTCAGAGATAAGTTCTACAAGAAGAAACTAGTTGTTGTTTTAAAGATTCAGCGATGGTATCGTGCTTGCTTAGCAATGAAAAAACAAAGATTACTTTACACCAGCCAACAAACAGCGGCTCGAAAAATCCAAATCTTTTATAGAAGTAGAAAGATGATCCAGCAACATCAAAAAGTGTTTAAAGAGAAAAGAAATGCTGTATTAAAGATTCAACAATGGTATCGTGCTTGTAAGGCAATGAGAGTACAGAGAATGGTATACATGAAACAATTAAGTGCTGCCCAAACAATTCAGCTGTACTTCAGAAATAGAAAGAAGATGCAGGAACATCAGAAAGCTTTTATTGAGAAAAGGATTGCCATTATCAAAATTCAGCAATGGTATCGTGCTTGTTTATCAATGAGAGACCAAAGACTGATGTATATTAAACAACAAATTGCTGTCCAAAAAATCCAAGTGTTCTATAGAAGTGGAAAGTTGATGCAGAAACTTAGAAAAGCTTTCAAGCAAAAGCGAGATGCTGTTTTAAAGATACAGCAATGGTTTCGAGCTTGCCTAGCAATGAGAGAACAAAGAACGTGGTACATCCAGCAGCGAACTGCTGCCCAAAAGATTCAGGCTTTTTATAGAAGATGGAAACTGATGCAACAGCATTGTCAAACCTTTCAGAAGAAAAGAAATGCAGTTTTGAAGATTCAGCAATGGTATCGTGCTTGTGTGGCGATGAGAATCCAAAGATCGATGTATGTCAAACAACGAATAGCGGTGCAAAAAATCCAGTTGTACTTCAGAAGTAGAAAGCTGATGCAGGAACATAAGTTAGCTTTGAAGGAGAAGAGAGATGCTGTTATAAAGATTCAACAATGGCATCGTGCTTGTTCAGCAATGAGAAAACAAAGGGTTCAGTACGTCGAACTACGAACAGCTGCTCGAAGAATTCAAACGTATTACAGAAGTAGGAAAATTATGAAGGAACACCAGGAGGCATTTAATGAAAAGAGAATTGCAATTTTAAAGATTCAACAATGGTATCGTGCTTGTTTAGCAATGAGAGAAGAAAGAATTCGGTACATTAGGTATCAAATGTCTGCCCAAAAGATTCAAGCCTATTATAGGAGTATAAAGTTGATGCAACAATATCGTAAAACATTTAAGGTGAAAAGAGATGCAATTTTAAAAATTCAGCAATGGTATCGGGCATGCTTAGCTATGAAAAAACAAAGAATAATGTACGTCAAGCAACGAACTGCTGTCCAAAAGATCCAGATGTACTATAGAAGAAGAAAGGTGATCCAAGGACATAGAAAAGCTTTTAAGGAGAAGAGAGATGCTGTTGTGAAGATTCAGACATGGTATCATTATGCTATGCTTATGAAACAAGAAAGGGAACACTATTTAAAGCTGCATAGCAGTACTATTAAGATTCAAACCTGGTTTAGAGCAACTATGCTTATGAGGAAGCAGAGAAGTCTGTATTTGAGACAAAGAAATGCTGTGATTATAATACAGCAGAGGTACAAGGCATTATGTTTACGTCGTAAAATGGAGTTTGAACATCATTTAAAAGAGATGTCTGCTTTAAAAATACAGAGGTGGTTCAGAAATGTTTTGATTCAGCGACAACTAAGACTTCAATTCTTGGAGTTGAGAAAAGAAAGAGAAACAAAGCGAATTCATTCTATTGCTGCTGTGAAGATTCAAGCATGGTATCGTACATGTGTTATTGAAAGAAAAAGAGTTGAGAGCTCCAGACAAGGAGTAATTTTAAGCAGCACAAATAAATCTTTACATAACAAAGAAAATTTGCCGATTATTTGTGAACCAAGAGAAAAAGCAGCTGTCAGATTAATTGAAAAATGGTACTACTCTATTCTTCAAAAGAAAGAAGAAGCTAAGCGGCTGGAGTTTGAAAAACAGCTTGAAGAGCAACAACAACAAGCTATTCTCAGAAATTATGCTACAAAAATTCAGGTAAGTTTGATATTTTTTGAATTAAGAGTTATTTGAAAGAAGATTTTTCATCATTCATTGCAACATATTTTTTCTGGATACTCTGTAGGGGAAGGTAAATTCAGTCTGACTGTTCCTGAAAGCCAACTGAGCGTACATAGTTTGCCAATCCTTTTTCCTTTCTTATCTTCCCCCCTCTCTCCCTCCCACTCTCCCCCTCTCTCTCCCTCCCCCTCTCTTTCCCTCCCTCTGCCTCTCTTTCCCTCTCTCTGCCTCTCTCTCCCCCTCCCTCTCTCTCTCTCCCCCTTTCTCTCTTTTTTAAAAAATTAAATCTAAATACAAAGTGTATGAATGTATGTGTGTGTGTATATATAGATATAATATACTGTTTGAATTCACTTTTTAGTCACTCATGACCACAAATTTTGCTCCAATTTTGGAAAAATGTATAATTCAAATTTTTTTGGGGGGGAAAAGTGCTTGAATTGCAAAGGTTTGATTTGAGATTTTGAGAACCGTTACTATTGAAGTGTATCTAAATAAAATTTGTTATGGTATAACTACAACCAAACAAAGAATACTTAATAATTTTGGCTACCTAGCTTTCAGACATGATACACCAATAATAGATTTGATCTTGACCTTTCCAGATTCTAAAATTTATTTAAATTGGAAACTTCAGGGCAGTAGAAAATTCTAGGATTTAATTTTCTTCCATAAAATACTACATGATCTCCTTGATTGTCCTGAACTTTTTTCTCTATCTTCATATCCCTTGGACAAAAACAAGAAACCCTACCTGCTTCTTGGTGGATGCATCTTCTACTGACTACAGCTATTATGATATCATTAATGGACTGCCTAGAATCCCCAGTTACTATATGATAGGATTGATTTTCTTCAATCATGACCAGGCAGATGGGGTTCAGCATACCCAGGAGTGTCCGCCACGGAATTATGATTACAGGTGTACATTTTGGGTGTTGATAATGAAACAATGCTCTAATATAGTTGTTTATTTTAACAAAACCTTTCAAAATATATGATAAATAAACTGTTTAAAAACCAATAAATATCATATTGGTTTTTAAACCGTTTTTTCTTTATTACTAATCTCACACACTGTTTACCACACTGTTTTTTTTTTTCTTCAGTACAGACAGGTTTTGAACAAATGCTACAAGTTTTCTACTTCTTTCCTAAGGACACAAATGACATTTTTGGCATTGTTATTAATTTTTAGAGTTGTGGAAGCTTCTTCCCTGATAACATGTGCGATTGACAGGTGACACTTGCTGGACTATCTCCTTACATTTCTTTACAAACCAAATTCTTTCAGTAGCAACATAGTTTTCCCACTATAAACAGTTTTTATATATATTCCTACTAACCCGCAGCAACTCTTGTCTATGAAGATATTCTTAGAATCGCTCACTCGTAGTGTCAGATAACAATCTAATGAAAAGGCGTTACATGCATCAACACGAAGCAGTCCTCGTGTATTCGACCAAACAAAACCAGAAATTGCAATATTACACATAGATTAAGAGACTTGTCCAATGGACTCCACTTGCCCAATTGTGGTTGAAAAAAAATTAATATTTTTTAAATGAATTATTTAGTTGCAATTTCTTAAAATGGTTGTGGGTACATTTAAAAAACACTACAGCAGTAACAAAATATATCCCAACAACTTTGAAAGTTTTCACGTAAAATATTGAAAATTTTGCTTTTGGGTCCAATGGACCCTGCTTGCCTGAATAAGGCCATGAATCGAAATAATGGACATGAAATTTTCAGGCATGGTGGCGAGGCATAAGAGTAAGGAAGAAAGTGAATATCAGTCATGTTCTCCCCCATATTGAGACTTCAAAATATGTCTTGGATGAAAGATTTTCTTTGAGAACTGTGTATTCAAAAGCTCTGTCATCATTTCAGTCAAGCCCGTCTCTTTCCTACACAGTCCTTTTGAATGCTGGGCTATTAATTGGTAAGTATTTATTAGTTTCTGTTAGTTTGGTGAGGCAGTACAAAATAAATCTTAAGACTGTTTTTTATTGTTGTGAAGGATTCAAGTTGTTACATTGTAGTGATCACGACTTGTATGCATTTATGAAATTAAGAACCTTTTGGTTTGAATTCAGATCATTTTCACTAATGTAATTAAAACTTTTTGATTCTATTTCTTTTAATAAACTTCTTTTATGGTGAAATCTTTGTTCACAGAATCTGCTGTAAGACTTTCTCCAGAAATATGTAAAGAATTTTTATCTAGTTCTCATTTGGATACAGTGATTCTGTTGCTGGGAGCTATGAATCGTTCATTGCCAGCGGAAAATCTAATATGTGTCCTGCTCAAAACACTAACACATGTTTTGCGCCATCCTTTCGGCAACCAACGTGTTCTGGAGGTAATGAAAATGACATCTGATTCTTGATATATTAATATTAAAATGATTTATTTGCAATAAAATAAACAAATGTGTGTGTATTTCATTTGCAATGAAATACAGACTCAAAAAAGAAGTCAATATAATACAATACAAAGATATAAAATTGACTCGAGTTTTAGTTCACTTGAATATAGTGAAGTTAGTTGAGTCTCTAGTCCTGTTTCACTAACATTACAAATAAGCATAAGAAGTTTGTATTTCCTAGGTTCATTATATCAGAGTTCACTATAACAAAGTCCTGAAAATTAATTTCTTCCTAGGAAAAAAGAGCCTGATTGGCTCGTTGGGCAACTCACAAATGTCCACATAGAAAGTATTGGGTACCTTTCCAGTTCATTTGTCATGTTCGTATATGAGCATGCATGTTTTGACCAATTAGTAATTAACTAGTAATTTAACTAAATCATACAGGAAATGTTAAGGGCTTTAAACTTTTCATGAAAAAATCTATATTCTGATACTGATGGTAGTAAAATCTCAAAATAGTTTTCAAATAAATTACCATATTTGCCTGACTATATATATTGACCTTATGGCTCATTGGTTACTGTGCTTGCTTTCCACGGCGCAACCCCAGGTTCTATTCCCGGTCGGGGCAAAATTAGATTGTGCGCTTTCCTTGCTAACCTGCAGTATCTGTTGCTGTGAAAGCTCACTTCGCAGGTTGAGAAGACCAGAATACTGCTTAGGGATGGCTATGTGCTAACCACACATACCCCTTAACCCGTGGCCGCAAGGCCGGGACACTTCTGGTAGGCCTTAGCTCGCAAAGAGCTGTTGTGCCAAAGTACATACACTCCTGAATATATGTCAACTCCCTGACTTTTGAAGAGGTCTTTTTTCCTTTTTTAACTAATGATTATTCAGGAAAAGTAAAATAGCAAATTGTCAAATTGGTTAGTAAGTAGTCTTGTTGATAAGAATTTAAAATATTTTTGCCTGAACTTCTATTTTCTTGATAATTAAATTCATTGTTTGTGTCACTCTTATCACGCATATAATTGCTTACTTTGTCTCTTTATCCTATTTCTCTCTTTATTTCTCTTTCTCTCTCTCTTTCTCTTTCTCTCTCTCTTTCTCTTTCTCTCTCTCTTTCTCTTTCTCTCTCTCTCTCTCTTTCTTTCTCTTTCTCTCTCTCTCTCTTTCTCTCTCTCTCTCTTTCTCTCTCTCTCCCCTCTCTGTTACTTTCTTTGTTAGGTGGTGAACTGAAAGTGCGTGTGTTTTACATTGCTTTTCATGTATTGCAATGTCATTTGCTTAAGATTTTCTCTTTACCAGCTCATTCAAAAATCAGTGTGAATTGCTTGAGAAAATCTGCGGTGAACACCAAGAATAAGTGGAAATATGTGAATTAGATAGTATGTGCATATCATTTTTTATTTCTTTATTTTCTTTTGAAGAAGAGATTTTGATCACATCTTCCAACTTAACATAATATAAAATAACATAACAGTTTCACAGTAGTGCGTAAACTATACCCAGGATTTTATGCAAAGAGAATATTCTGTGATAGGATATGGTAATTAGTTAACCTGTGTGTGTTTCTCCAACTGCCACCCGTGCCCATCTAAGTTAATTGTTTCATGTTGTCAATTCACAATCGTTGTCATAATAGCAAAAAGTTTCATTCTATTGTGCAAATCTTCCTCCAATACTCATGAATGATACAATCACAAAATCACTGATACCCTAAAGATTAATGTTACTGATTGTGAAGTACCATAGACTGGGGTTATTGTGATTGAAACTTCCTCCTGCGTCATATTTATTAATATTTTGAGTTTCTGAACACTTATTATTTTTTTGCATTGTTGGTAGCACTGAGTCTGACTTAACAATAAGGCAGCTGGTGAAGCCAATAGGAATGTACAGTGAATTGAAATTTAATTTTAAACATTAGTAGTTATTTGAGTGAATTTACAACACCTACAAAACATCTAGGCCACGAAGGTATTATAATTCTCATAGATACATTTATTTGTCTGAAAAATATCAGACAATAGGTTTGATCTGTATCCAATTTTGTTATATTTTATTTACCTATCCTTACATACCAATTATACCATGGGATGTCATTGACACAGTACTGTTTGGTTCCGAGTTCTCCGACCCTGTGAGAGGGGTCTACGTTTCTCCGCGGGGAGGAGGGAGCGCGATAAGGCGATGGGCTGTAAAGATTGGTTGACTGACGATCGTGACTCATATGTGGGCCTGTAGGAAGAGCGAGCGGGTACTCTGTTACTGCGATTGGTTTCGCAAACAATTCAGCTCAGTTGTGATCAGAGTGCGGCGACATGTTATACGTGAAATGGCCGAAAAAGGAAATCGAATTCGACAATTCACGACGTTGAGGTCGGGAGATACCATAGCAAGTGTAAATTGAGGCATGCCGATAAAGAAAAGAAAAAAATCATCTGCCTAGTTCCTCTGACAAAAGCCCACCGAAAGAGGCAGCGGTATATACTGCGGTGTTGGTGTAACTAGTTAAAAAACAATTTCGGAAAGGAAACATAATATACGAAATGAAGGAAGTCTGACAGGTGTTATTTCACCCGGAAAGAAAAGACAGTGTCTCGTCGCAACGCGTGAAAATAGAGGAGTTTGACATGCGCGTTATCAGAAACGCTATCTTTGCATTTCTATGTCGATGAAAAGCCAAGTGGCCACGGTATCAACAATGTTGCCCCATAATAAAGAAAAGATCACATTTTCCTGAGGAGAAAAGTCACTATGGAGGTTGATGGAAAGAGATGGGAATTCAGATGCGAAGATAAGGTAATTCAAAACGTAAAGTGTTGATCGAAAGGGCAGACATTGTTGATGCCTGAGATCAAAATACTCCGTCCAATAAGGAAAATTAAGGAAGAAGGCCGTCGAAATAGTGTATATTGACGAAAACGTGGATGACAACAAGCCTTGTTAGTTAAAAACGTGCTGGGCAGCATGATGATATAATTGGTGTAACGCAAACATAAGCGCATCAGTTAGACTAATTGTAGTTCACGGTGCGTGGAACAATGGTTTCAGTTAATGGCCGGCGGAACTAATTTGGTCAAGCTGAGTCTGCATTCAGGTGATTATCATGGTCAAATGAACCAAGAAAATTTTGGAAAACGTGCGTTAGGGAACAAATGTTTAGAAAAACCTGCCTTCTAATGCAGTAATTGTGCTCGATAATGCCCATATCATAGTGCTAGTAGCTAATAAAACCCCAACTGCATAGTTCAGTAAAGCGAGATTTGATTCAATGGTGAATGCCCAAAAGGATTGCACGTTAATGAAAAACTGAGGAAGCCTGAATTACATCACTATTCTGCAGCTAAAAACCTAAGCGACAAAATTTACAAAATGATGAGCCTGTTAACCAGTAGGGGCATTCAGTCATTCGTCTCCCTCCTTACATGTGTGAACTTGATTCCCATGGAAATGGCTGTGGGCCAAAAATTAAGAGACTTATAAAGGAAAGAAATGTAATCGGGGGCGGGGGCGGACAGATGTCGCAAGCAAAATTGTTAGAATCTTACAAACCGGGCTATCACACAAGTCACTACGAAGACTGATGGGGTATTGTGCTCAGTACGAAACTAGAAAATGAATATGGGAAAGGGATGTATAGTGCCGGACATTATAGAGAGTATTGTTATAAAGTATGACTCGCGATAACGAGTGTGAAGAAAGTGAAAACAGCCGATAGCTTCATCGATAGACAGTGATTGTAGGTAAGACCAAAATGTTTTTAACTGAATAGTAACTCATCCATCTCCTCCCCACTCTCTGCTTCACCTTCCTCCGTATCCCCACTCTACCCTCTCCGTCGTCACTGATTGCCACAGCGTAATCGCATGACGTCACAGAGCCGGAGAACTCTGAACTCTACTGTACATAGAGTTCAATTGATCACTGATCAATCTCACCCCACAATGAAACAATATCGAAGCAACATTTCATAAATTTATGCTCTACTTTTTTTAAGTTGATATGATACATGGAAGGAAAGCATCCAGGGATCTGAACTGCTGTGACAAGATTGACATTGCCGTTCACAAGGTTTAAGATTCAACAGAACTGTCAGTGACTGAATAGATTCAGTCACATTCAGACATTGGTTCTAGACCATTTCTTACCACATGTCAAAAGGTTGCCATGAAAAAGAGCTGTGATTGGAGTCTACTCTTTATTGCATATCGATGATCAGGACTTAAACATTTGTCAAGAAAACAACATAGAATGCTTGATCCCCAATACCACACATCTTACACAACCCTTAGATGAGGCTATTTTGTCCAATGAAGTCAGTGTGGCATCAAATATTGACTTTACGGAAAGTACAAAACCAGAGATTAGCAACTGTGTCTCTTCATTTTGTTAAAGATACTTTTCCTTTGTCCATATAATCAATGACTTTTGATATAAGATAAAGTGGCTCCCAAGCATAATCATGCTTATAAAGACTATCTTCAGGAATAAAACGAAACTTCACGAGTGGATTCTGTGCCACAGGCATTTACTCTTTAAGCAGAAAAATGGTCTCAACTGATTGCCAAAAGAAAATGATGATTATTCACAGAAAATTGAGAGTTTTTTGCAAACTGTTTGAAAGAACAGCAGTTTGGGAGCACTACCAACCTGCCTGCAAGGAGAAAATATCTGGCTATGGCTCCAGACTAAAGTATTGCGATAGCCGGAAGAGAACAAGCCGATGAGGATTTTCTTGATGTTAACAGATGATATTCAGGCAACATCTAGTCAAGATGGAACATTGAATTGGACGGAACAAAATGAAGAGAATGAAGTTCCAACTGATATTGATGAACAAGAACCTTCAGTGATGGAAGAGGATAAAAAATTGGTAGTTGGTGAATTTATTTTGGCCAAATTTTATTGAAACAAAATCAATAATTATTTCAAAGGATTAAATAAGGTTATTGGATAAATTAAACCTTATTGGATCCTTTGAAATAACCATTGATTTTGTTTTCTCGGTTGATATAATCATGTCATATTGTTCTGTAGTTTTCGATAGCGTGTGGAGAAGTCGTTGTAAATTGCCTTCTGAATTTTCCGTTAGTGCTGCATCTGCATAGCACACTATTGGGATTCTTTACTTCTATTTCATATCTTGGCATTTCTTTTACACTGTCCATTCTCTTATCCATTGGGGATGAAGGATAAAATAATCCAAGAAGTCATGAAAACCACATGTTTAGGAGTGGAAATCCCATGCATGAGGGACACTGACAATGGAGTAAGTTATCAAAGGAGCTGGATTATCATGTAACCTGGAGAAATAAGAATCTTAATACAGAAAGTAAAGTAAAAGTATACAACACAATAGTAAGACTAGTTACAACTTGTGAAGCAGATACTAGAAAAACTAAAACTGTACTTAGAACTTCAGAGATGAGTACTTTAAGAGCAATAAAAAGAAAAACAAGATGGAATAGAAAATTAATCAATGGAATTAAGGAATGAGTGTGGTGCAACGGACATAGTAAAATTCATAAGAACAAGAAGAATAGGGCTGGGATGAACAGGACAGGGTAGATAATAGGAGACTGATCAAAATAGCAATACCCTTAGGTAAGCGGGATCCAGGTAGAGCAAAGAAAAGGTGGATTGAAAGGTGGGAATCAACATCTCCTGACCCCTTAAGAAGGTGACGTGTGAAAAATAACAGGTACCATCTACAAAGAAGAATTCTTGAAGTTGGTAAGAGCACTGACAAAAGATCTGTTCAGTTCTGATTTGTTGACCAAAAACATTAGGTTATACTGATTTAGAACAGCAAAGGAGGTGGTGTCAAGAAAAGGAATGTGAAGTTCCTGGTTATTAATCATTTGAATTGTTTCTTTCACTGATTCTTAAAGGTTTGAAATTTTGATTATCCATATTAACATGATTCTTGAAATTTATGTTCTCACGTATTCAAATTAGTATTGGAATCTGAAGAAAGATGTCTTTACAGGCAGCTGTATTTCAATTTATCTAAAAAATGTTTGTTGTTACATATACATTTTAAATCCAGATTTTAATAATAAATTCTCATCTTTAAATATAAATGGTTTGAAATTCAGAATCATTTTACAGTTGTGTATCAGCATTATTTTTATAATTTCAGAATGAGAGGACTATCCCTTGTTTAGTAGACTTGACTGGTATTTGGTGCACAAAGAGAACAGAAGAAACGTTCTGTCATGTGTGTACAGTGTGGTGGCTGCTTGCTCAAGATTGTAATACTGCTCAGGTACGGCCTTTTTATTGTTATAATTATTATTTTTATTTTGTTATTTTTGAAACGGTTATTAATTTTGTAAGAGCATAGCATCTTACATTCTTGTACACTTACGTATGTATGGAATGTAGAGAAATTTGACATGCTGTGAAAAATAGATTTTGAGATTTTAACATAAATGTGCATTTTGGGGTTCTGAAACCAGAAAATTGGTTTTCAAAACATCTGCCTATTGTGAGCTATACTTAACACATACACTAGGATTTTTTCCAAACTGAATACTTGGTGGTTGATCTGTCTGGTCTCACCTGAAGCTCTGTGATTTTGAATAATGTTGTGGTACTTCAAATGAAGCACCTGGGGGCATTGCCCATTGACTGAGATGTGTTGAAATCGACAGAAATTGCAGTATGTTATTGTTATTAGCTAAGAGAAGAGTAGGGACAAGTAGACAATTTCCCCCTCTTTTTTCTGTCCCCCCCTCCCCCCAGACACCATAGAGGTGAATGTTCTTTAAGGCTCAAAACAGTCATCAATGGTTGTAGATATTGTGTATTTCACTTGTATTACATGCACAACCAAAGTTAAAGTAGAATTTTGTGTGAGGGGGCACAGGTTGTTGCGCTCAGTGTCTCAAACTCAAATGAAATATAATCATTTGAGTGGTAGACATGATTTTCTTATCTGTCAAGAATAGTTTACCTATCAGTGAGATCTTATGCTTGGGCATCACTGCACCATGTACCCGCTGGTCATGGGAAGGGCCTACCCTAGAAAGATTTCTCTATCAGGTAGCAATGCCACTTGCTCACAGGCATGTGCTATGAACCACTTTTTCAGAAACGAATTTAGAAATGTATCTTGTCTTAAATTTTAATAACTTTTGGCCTAAATATAGAATGTTCCTTGTTCAATGAATTTATGTACTTTTTTCTTAAATCTCCATATTCTCAAATGTTACAACAAGAACAAATCACAACATTCCAATGCATGGTTAATTAGTGAAATTAAAAAATACTAAAATTATTTTCAAAAAATATTTTTCTACCGAAGATTCTTTTGTTCTGATGACCATTTTAAAGAGGCAACACTGCCATTCCATAATTCAGTTTTTTTCTACAAATATTTTGATTTGCTTTTTATTAATAAACAATATTTTCCATCTGAATTGTTTTACTGTGTATTTTTTGCATATTTTACATATTTATCATGCATTTTAGGCATTTCTACTGCATAGAAATCTAGGCTGTAATTATATAATTATGTTTCAAATATTACTTTTCATAATTTATTTTTAAGAAGTCACTAACAAAAAAAACCAAAGTAACTTAGCTTCTGTGAATTATAAAGATGTAATTCGTTGTTCTCATTATCAACAAATAATATAACTTATGTTTCAGATCTTGAGAGATTCCAGGATTATATCCACACAATTACTGAAATGTTACACAAAAATTAAATCTTGGAATGTTCATACTCCAGGGTCTTCTTCAGCAACTCCAATGAAGAGTCATCTCCCTACACTTAGACCTTGGTGGTGTTCTAAGAAAATTAATAGACCTAGAATATTTGAAAATGGAAAATTTGGTATTATTGGAGTATTGAAAAAACTTCATATTGATTTCCACTAATATTTTTTTACCTTTTATTTTCAAGTTAGTTACGCAACTTAACAAATAACAAGAGCCTTTACCATTCATGGTTAAACAAGATTAAGAAGGTTAAAGTGAATCTTTCAGCTTGATATTACATGCAAGTTAAATGAATTGATATTTGAAATGTTGAAGGTCTTGTGGAGATCTGTACAAAAAAATGAAATTTAACCTAAGAGAGGTCTCGCTCATATGTCAAATATGTTACTGCGAGAAAAATATCTCTTATTCTTTTCCGTAAGGATGTTTTTTACTTCTAATGACAATGATTTTTTATTTCCTACAGGCAATGCAGTGAAAATAATTCACAGCAGAAAACTGAAAGAATTCCAAAAGTAGGATTTTCTTTTATAATGATTAACACTGCATTGATACTATTGTAAATATTTGCATATTTTTTAAAAATGTATTAATCCAATGGTGGCGATTCTCTTGTCTTGTCTAGCTGTTAGTTTTTTATTGTAAATGAATATGTTTTGTAACAAAAATGTGTACCGTAACGTTTGTGGTGTTGTTAAATAATCTGTGCACAATTTTTGGAATTATGAAAACAATTGTAAATATAATGTGTATTGTGAATATAAGATGTCAGCATTTGTACAACTTTGCCATACAGTTAAAAACGATAATGGAGTTGTAGATTGGTGAGTGCCTTGTACATTTAGTCCCTATATTATGTGAATAATCCATTTATGTATTTTAACAATAAACTAAAACAGATAAGTGTTTTTTTTATTGAAGTGCCACAACAAAAACGGTCATGAAACTGATCAATATTGTCCTTTCAAAACAAATATACAAATCCTCAATTTCTTCAACTAGGCGATTCCCAACTGGTGGATTATGTCAAGAGTTCAGTGGTCTTCAGGTTGGGTTGTTATAAAACCAAAAAAATAATTTAACAATAAATAAATTAGCACTGTTTGATAAACTATAGATGGCAGAGTCAGGCTAACTTATTTTGATGCAATTTTCATTGAAAGACAAATTGATTGACAACTACAGTTTTAATCTGACCGTAATGAAATTTTGTACTATGATTCATCAAAACCAGAGAAATGTTATGGTTTGCATCAGGTTTTGTAAGGAGTAGTCGTTTTTTTTTGCGAAAAAATGAGGGCATGTATCGGAGCACAAAGAACATTACATGTTTCTAGAGCCCATGAAATTTAAATTATTAATTTTCAATGCAGAAATTGAAACACCGATGCCGCACTTGGCCATAGAGGTTTTGTTTCCTTAACCCAATTCCAATGTTGAGCTCACGCAACTATGTATATTCTTAGTGACTGCACTAAGAAGAAATGCTATTTGATCAGTTTTTGCTCTTTTCATTCATATTTGAGAGTAGACTTGGCTTTGTTTAATTTTGAAATTTGAAGATAATGTAACGGATTGTGTTATTGATATTCAATTTTTAATTTTCAAGCAATACTTTACTAACTTGCTTGAAATTTCTTTTATCATTTTAGAATATTTATTATGTAGATAAGTCCTTACATAATATATTAATAATTTACTATTTTACATTTGTGCAACTTTGGCATTAGTAATGATAGAACAAATGCAAGTGGAATGTAAGCATTGAGGAATAGACATAACTACAGTATCATTTTCCTCTTCCTGATCTAATTACTTGATCTTGAAGATAGTGTCTTAACCTGCATTGTTGCAACTTTATATAAACAATGCTTCAAGAGTAATAATTTAACTTCTGTAAAATTTGTGCTTATTTTGGGATGATAGTTGAAAATAAAATCCTCTATCAACTGCTGAACTTCTTTCAGTTTTTGGAGGAAGATTATGACCTAACCACTGCAGGGATGCTTTACATTCCTCCTAATGTTCACAAAATGACAGTTGAGAAAAATATAAATTATAAACTTCTAGAGGAAGAAGAATTTTTTTAAGGACCATCTAGCATTTGCTCAAGGACAGGCGAAGACTGACAAAAAAAACTGATAAAGCGAGGAAGTTCACTTGGCCAAAGATTATACTACATCTTGTTACCGACTACTATAAGATATTACAATAGTAGATATTTATATGTTAGAGCAATAGTTTGAACATTTGACTTACTTTAATGTTATTGAAATATTTTAACATTTCAGATTAATACCGTTGCATTTGTCAAATTCATTTTGTGGTGTATAGTGATTCACTTAAATGGAATAAAAAATATATAGAATAATATGAGAACGATTATCTTACTAAAATAAATGTTTAATTAACAGTTATGTTTAACAGTTGGTAATTGCCTTTTCGCTGCAGGTGTGCGTGCTACTAGCAGCATTGCAGGCATATTACAAATGCTTCCATTAGAGGATGCAAAAATATGTGACCTTCCGCCCAGCGACAGCCTCACAGTTCCGGAGGAGCGTGGTGTTGGGCGAGGTTTCAAGTACAGAGACCAAGTCATGATAGCTAATGAAAAGTTTAATTGAAAAATAGAGCTGCAGAGCAGCGTGGAGTTGACACAGCAAAGTCGATCTGCTGTCTGTCCGATATAACGCTAGAAGATCGCCTTATATGGAAACGAGATTTTACGAGGCCATTACGCCACCCCGCTCAGAACTCGCATGCCCTGGACGCACTAACGGAAATAACTGCAGAGGACTTTTGCCCTTTTTAAACAACTTACAAGATCCCCAAACATTCTGTTCCACGTCTGGCAATTGTGTCTAGCGTGACGGCGGTTGGGGTGCCAATCACCATACCTCAGGCAGGGCGCCTGCTCCAGACACGACCCTTTTAACATGTTTGAAGGGTGATATTTCTTTCACGTACACGTTTGAAAGAAGTATC